>BCHT01000011.1:696107-807344 GCA_001599695.1 Phaeotremella skinneri | reverse complement strand
TAGCTTAGCTTAGCTTAGCTTTATGGGTACCGTACAGATATAAGTAGTACATGATTCGAGTCCTATGTATCCCCATCCAACGTCAAAGTATCATCGATATATATGTACGCCAAACCCTCCATGCTCCGCTCTCTGATTTTGCATATTATCATGTTTCAGAGTATCCATCCTTTGTGGTACAAGAAGCTCGACCTCTAAATGACAAATGCACCTTTGCCTTGATAGTCTCTCATATAGTGAAACGTTTACTGTTTACAAATCTGTCTCCTTTGCACACT
Source organism: Phaeotremella skinneri (assembly GCA_001599695.1). Taxonomy (NCBI): domain Eukaryota; kingdom Fungi; phylum Basidiomycota; class Tremellomycetes; order Tremellales; family Phaeotremellaceae; genus Phaeotremella; species Phaeotremella skinneri. The sequence goes on along the minus strand of BCHT01000011.1, from coordinate 807,066 downwards.
TTCACGTCTCAGAGAGTCATTTAAAGAGTGGCGAAACGAGGACGGGATAGACTGGCAGGGACTGGTGGAAGTTGGGTCTACCGTGGATTGGTAGACTACGCCGATAGGGAGGCGACGCGATACGACAGGTTAGATACGATGGTCAACTGTTGGCCTAGCTGATAGGAAGAGTCTACGTAAATCCGATGAAATGGCCTTTTCAGGGTTTTTGTCACCACCTATCTTTCGGAGACCTTTGAGAACAACGATGAGCTAGCCTGGCTCCGTGGAGTTGATTACGAATGGATTGGCCCAGATATTTCTGATTCCTGGTCTTCAGTTCAGTAAATCTGGATCATCCTCGGGACTGAGCTCTCGTCCTTTGTCCGGACTGCCGTCCACTTCTGTGCTGATGGTGTTTCGAATATGTGAAGGGAGCTTGGAGGGAAGTGGAGGGAGGTGTGAATATCTAGATCGTTGCCGGAGTCGGCACATATGTTTGACCGTGCTTCACCTCAACCAGCAGTCTTCCTTCATCTTGACAACGAAGCTCCTCTTATCTTCACAGAGACTCAACCACACTCAACCTCATGCAGCGTGACATAATCATTGATGGACGGAACAATGGCAATTGGGAGGTCTCTCGATTCTTCGTCCGTCAGTTTTCAGACTCTCCAGTCTCCAGTACTGATTTCCACCGTTCTCCCCAATTTGCACTTGCCCATGCTGTGCTGCTGTTGCAAGACTGCAAAAGTCGCCTTCCAGGAAGCTTCATCACCATATCGACTGAAGGGGTACAGTTAGGGAAGACAGTCTACACCGTGCTTTATGAGAAGCTTGCCTCAGAAAATTTGTCCAGACGGCAGCCACAATGGCACATAGAGCTAATTGGCTTCGCAGACCAACGGGAAAATAGAAACCCTGCAAGATAGACCTGCCGGTAGAGCAAACGGTCATGCAGATCACGAAATTTATGGAAACTATCTCACCACCGAAGGAGGGCTTGGCAACGAATTACGTCACTCTCCAGCTCACCCCTATCAATCCGAGCCAATGGAATGGATCGATACCCCGTACACTATCTGAGGTACCGGTCAGATTATCTCGCATGGAGGTTCCTGTTCGCGACTTTTTGAGGATGATTGATATATTTGGAGTTCGAGATACGCATCTCAGAGAGGAGTTCCCGAGTACCATCCGAGAAATGATCTCCAATCAGGCGCGTCGGGAATCCTCAGCTGTCGAGTGTACGCCCCCCTGGGATCGTCCTAGGGTTTTCCACTTTAGAAATGGTTCCATAATGTACTCTATGACATACCGCGGTGAGCCTTGGGAAAACAGGACGACAGAAGCTAGTGAAAGCTCTAACAAGAAACGTCCTTCTGAAGACGATGATAGGAAACCCCAGCTTCAAGGTTCGGGACTGCACGTCGATACTGAAGTTACCAAAAACCAGGATGATATCCCTACTCTTGACCCATTCTGGTCTCAGCATTTCAGTTCTACCACCTTGGCGGACTTATGAGACTATGGCAACAAATACCGTGGCATTTTTCCGGATAGCAGCGCTACATTTACATCCGATGATACACTTTCTGGCTCAAGCGTCTCTGGTCAACTCCGTCTCAAGGGCCCTAAAAGCGTGCGAAACCTCAGAGGCTACGACTCGGACGGAGCTTTCGAAGCCTTCTTGACTTCATGAAGGGACGTTGGTAATGTGCGGTGTTTGAGTTATGTTTCAGCATGGAGCCCACAGGAAGGAGGTGACTCATTTACGGACGCTCTGATATGTCTGAAAGTTGATAGTGTACCCAGGTTGCAAACGATTTTTTCCACCCGGCTCAATGCCAATGCGATGTTGTCTTGTAATCAATGTACAGGAATGTGGCGCGCCACAAACCGAGTTGGAATGGTTGCACAGTAAGTTATGCCAATCTTAACGTCTCCAAATGCCTCCACTGCGCTTTCAACGAGGTAATGACATCAAGGTGACCTTCCGCACGAAAAAAGGTGGTCAAGGGATGAAACGCAATAACCTCACCAGCAACGAAAGCTGTAAAAGGTGTCGCTAAACAACTCTACTAGCGCGAAACTCGCCGTCCTTTATCACTGGGGCTATCCTTTCTCATGCAAAAGTTCCTCCAATCGGGCCATGGAGGAAACTCGGAAGGCGCATCAACATCATATATATCCTAGTCCTATCTTGTTAACTGAGCGAAGTCACCCACTCTGCCCACCCCCCCTTAAATACTTGATAGCAATGCCTGAAAGCACAGACCGAAGGGATGAAGCACCTACTTTGATGGTAGGCGTTTACCGCTACCAAAACCCCAGGACGACCCATTGGAGTGAAGCGGAGATCCGCAGGTACCCCGAGAATGAAAGAGACAGGGCGGAAGCCATTAAATGGGTCGGATCCCTCCTTAGGGATCCCCTCAACCAAGATCCCAAAACTTTTGTTAGGGTTGAATCTCTGGTTCCTGATAGGATTGTAGGCGTTCCAGAGGAACTGACAGAATTCGATCGATACGAGAACCCGATGTCACCTTATAACATGAACGCCGAAGAAGGAGAGGGGAAGACATGGAGTACCGAATTGCTAGTGAAGAAGGGTGATACCGGCGAGCAGACTCTAACGACCGGGGGTATTCTCTCGGACGAAGATGTTTATGAGCTTACCATGGATTACGTTTCAAGGCGATACAGTCCGTTCAGACAATACCTGCCGAGCTGTGTGGAAATGACTTTTATAAAGAGGCCTCAAGCGTCGGAGCCAGTCAATACAGAGATAGCCGCCATCGCTACAAGGATGAATGCGGACCTCCGCAACATGTACTTTGCTGCCAGAAGCAGGGAGTGCTCATTTTGGCCACCTGTGTACATTTCTCCAGCTGGCAATGGCAGCTCAGACACCACCGACAACACTGCGGTGGGTGCCGGATCCGATGCCGGATTTTCGTCAACCTCCCAAAGCGACTTGCAGTCTCTTAATGGCCTCCCTGGCTTAACGACGCCCACATCGTCGCTTGTGGTGGAAAACGCCGCAGACATCGATACCAAGGCCAAGGACAACGACAACGACGGCGGTGCCACCCCAAGATCAACCTCGGTATCTCCTCCTTCTCAGCCCAAGGAAGGGAACCCCGAGGCATGGCCTTCATTGGGAACTTCTTCTCAAACGATCGTGCCGAACTCATCAGGAGCTGGCCCAAGCAATGCCTCCACCGTTGAGAAAGCAATCCTGAGGAATCCCCACAACCCCTGGCGGACAGCCACAAGGGGCAAAAAAAGGTCGAAGTAGAGTTCGATAGCCTGCCGGATTCTTCTGTTCATGAGATCGTGCAGTCAGAATGTGTGGGGTTGATCCTATTCAGGAATACATCGCATGTGATGGAGGGCAGAATTACACAACCTGTTGATAGCCGAGTTTCGAGATCCCTGAACTGCTTGAGATGTAGATTTCCATTGCTATTGTCCAGGTTGCCAGAGATAAAGGTAAAGGGATACATTCGCTTCATATTTTCAGCCAGGAAAGACTGGGTAACCCTTGCTTCCACCTAATCAATTCCACTGCCCCTCATATCGTCCCCCCGCCCCCTTCCCCAATGCACTGCGCCAACTCGATCTTCGGCCTAATCATCTTGCGCCCACTTGCTCTTCTTGAGCGGACCCTCCAACTTTGACTTCTTGTCTTTCCTCGGCTCGTCTGCCTTGGCATCGTCATCCTGAGTAAATCTTCCTCTTCCCTTCTTGACGATTCCTTCCTCATGCTGCTCATCACTCTCCCGCCTTCTTGATGAGAGTTGGGGCGAACGAGAAATCCTCTCAGGTGAGGGTGCGGGGGAAGATCTTCTTCGTCGCCTTGGCGGAGGTGTTGGACTTCGTCGCCTCGGCGGCGGACTTGGGGAAGGGGAGTGCCTCCTGGCTCGCGGAGGAGGAGACGGAGTAGGAGAACCTCGCACTGGGCGTTTTTTTGGGGGCGTGATGGTCGGAGATCGGTCCCTACTTCTGCTTCTGCTTCGGCTGAGAGACCGAGATCTATCATCCGGCGTGGGTGTTCGGGATGTTGAACGGCCCCTCGCTTCGACCGTTTTCTTTGGGGGCGGAGATGGAGATGGGGATCTGGACTCCGGGGTTGGCGACCTTCGCCGTCGGACTGGAGGCGTATCTTCCCGGCGCTTCTCTCTCTCCCTCTCTCTGGACGGAACACGCCTGGCTCGGAGAGGAGGTGTTATACTTCGGTCTCTCCGCTTTGGAGATGGAGAACGTCTACGAGGAGACGGTGATCTACGTCTGTAATATGGTTCACGGCGTGGGGAGGGAGATCTTCGTCGAGGCGAGGGCGATCGACGGCGCTGACCGTATCCTCCCCTTGCTGGTGACCTGGACCGAGATCTATCTCTCGCAGGATATCCTCCACCACCACCACCTCGAGCACCGTAACCTCGATCCCGTTCTCGGTTGCGGTCATCGAATCGTCGAGGGGGTGGGCCACGACGGAACCCATCGTCTCGGGGTGGCGGGGAACGGCGAGGAGGCAGACGCTCTAATCCTCTACCTCCGGCTGGACCTCCTGGACGGGCTGGTAAAGCACTGGAGTTTGTTGCGTCCTGTGAAAGATCATTGTCAGTACCATAAGAGTATCTGATGAAGGCAACGCCTTTCATATTGTGCTTGAAAGACTAACTCGATGCCTATCAAACGAGTCGGAAGCGCTTTCTCGATTGCCAGACATTGCAGTCTTCCTTGCCAGCATTTGATCCTGGAGATTCCGATCCGAGAGCTGTTTCTGCTCCAACTCGGCCTTCTTCGCTGCGATGAACTAGAGGGATCTCAGTATTGTTACAGTCATGTTTTCACGCTTACCTCTGCTGGAACACCGCCAACCGTCGCTTGTGCTGAGATCAATAACGTCCATAAGGCATCCATGAACGCTGCGGCACCATGCTTATCCATGAAGCCAGTCAACGATATCTGCATTTTCTTCGGATCGGGAATCTGGCCCAATTGATTAGCTGAACCATCCCTTATTTGATAGATGAGACTCGAGCTCACTGGATTGTCACGATCCTCCAGCATTCCAAATACGAATTCCACAACGATATCGTCTTCTATCCCGATCAAAGTCGTAACCCGTTGAGCGATCCACGGCCGAAGAACAGCGATGTTGACTTTGCGTAGGTCAACTTTTTCCGAGAAATGTTTGGGAAACTTGGTCTGCTTCAATGCCAGAGCCTCTTTATTCGCAAACCTCTACAGAAGTCGTCAGTCTCGAGTACACTGATGCCTAAACAGTCTGCACTAACAGAGTCCTGGGCTGCGGTCGTACCGCGCATTCCTGAGCCGAGGGACATTGTCAGTGAAGAGCGCGATTGTAGACTGTGATAGGGTGTGCACGCATGGACTTACCTGTGTCGCCCATCTTGCCAAGTAGCTTGTCACGACGATCCACTAGTACGTGCAGATGGATGGAACGATGTGCAGTTGCAATGTTACTGCAATGTTACTGGTCATTACACCTCGCAACAAGAGTGGAACTGAGAATAGCAAGAGAGAATTCCACCAGAATTCCAGCTGAAACCTAGTGAAATTTGGCCAAATTTAGTGAAATCTAGTGAAAATCCCCCCCGAAACTTGGGAGTCTCTTGTCGTTCTTGTTGTCATTCCTTGTCCTCTCCAGCTTGCATCGTGTTACTCTAGTTCCTCTAGTTTCTACACGCTACTCATACTGCCGATGCTGCGGGCTTGTCGCCTCCTGAGATTCATTATATAGGCCTAAATTCGGCAGCTCCTTTACCTTGCACTCGGTAGCAGGTCGCCGCCATGTCAGCTCCTCCAGATGACCTGCCCATCTCGTTTGGGACACCCACCGGCAACGAATTGACAGGATCACACCTCGACACAAGTGAACTCCTGGACCGGACCGACTTGGATCAAGCTATAGCCTCCATCCAAGCTGGGGTCGATGATGATGAGGATAACGCTATAGATTCGGTAGGGGGAAACGTAGAGGATGAGCATATGGAGTTGACGGCGTTGCCTGAAGGGAATTTTGGGATGGAGGAGGAGGAAGAGCTGGAAGAACTGGAAGCAGATAGGGTAGAGGGAGAAGAGGTAGAACTTGCGCCTTTGCCTACAGCCTTTGAGCCAGACGACGCTGGGTCTGCGGAAGAGCTGGCAGAAGAGGATGCTTTCGAACCTCCTTTATCAAGTGCATTAAAGCTTGCGACTCACGACCAAAACTCATCAGTAACCACACCTGCAGATATGGCCGCCAAATCATTCGTGAACGAAGGAAACATTCCTTCCAATCGAAGTCGGATCGGCGAATCCCATCTAGTCGGGGAACCAGAAGGCGGAATGGACATTGAAATGGAGGCCGTACCTGAGTCTGTACGAGACGAGACTGGGAAACCAGAAGAACGAGAAGCTTCTACTCTGGTCAAGGATGAGCTAGAGGTCCAAGATCCGGCACTGAGGCAGATTCTTCAAAGTCTGGCCGAGGCTAGAGAAGCGGAAGTGGACGAAGCATGTGAGTTCATCACTGTGTCCTCGTAGACACGTTCAAAGACTGACCCAAACGTTATAGCTATTGGCTCACCTCTCACACCATTGCCTGAACTGCCGTCAGAACTTCCAGCGATAGCCGATGTCATTACCGTACACCCGTCACTCGCTGCATCCTATGAAGAAGCCAACGGATCCGCCGCTGTTCCGACTGGCAGTCATGATCCATCGGCTCAAGGATTTCAGAGCCTGCCCGCCGAGTCTTCGAGTGCTGCTGCAAAACGCTCATCGGCAAATGGGACAACCAAGTCTGCTAAATCAAAGTCCAAACGGCCTCGGGACGAAAACGGCAAAACTGAAAAAGGGCAGGAGAGCATGACCGTAGAGGAGGACGACTTGCGAAGTGTCAACGGGTCCGACGACATCAAGGATGGGGGTATTGCGGGTGAGAATTGTGGAGAGGGAAAGAAGAAGGCAAAGCGAATGAAGAAAGAGCTTGGGCCCGATGGTAAACCCATCCGAGGTAGATTTTACCTCTCGGTTTGTATATCTGCTTATCCTGGCTGATTATGTGTCAACCATCAGCCAAGTCCCGTATTCGTCTGGACGCATCCATGGGTATCCATCATGATGGAGAAGTCAAAACACCGGAGAAGATTCAGCCTCGTGAGTAATATCGTTGAGGGGGTGTCGACGAGACGAAAGACAGCTAAGGTTGGTAAACAGGGGGAAAAGCGTTTACCGATACCCAACTTATGGTCTTCCTCAAAGGCAAGACCAAGGAGATTCAACTCGCGCCATGTATCCGACCTCGGTACGGAAAGTGGGGTAAATGTACGCAGTGTGTTGCAAAGCTTTCTGGAGATTCGTGCAGATTCAGGAACAATCGCATGTTCAAGTAGGTCAACGCGTGTGCTGCTACTTCGCCCAAGGCTGAGCTGTTATACTCGCAGGATTGATCCGGTAACTTGCGAGATCTTGGGTCCGGCTCCTTTTGAAGGCACCGAATGGGAAGGGGAGATGACACCGTTGCCGACTGAATTCAATGCTCCCCTTGAGGAGAGCCATCTTCTACGGACTGAAGTGAGTAACATTGCTTCCAATAATGTATTCTTCTGACCAGTTTGCAGCGCACTGTCGCCCCACTCCTCCTACCGCTGATTACAAGGGAGCTGAAACACTGTATCAATCGTCAAGCCATAACGCGAGGTGTAGATGCCGCTCAGCATCGATCAGTTTGTGGTACGTAGAATTGCGGCTTTGCTTATAAGACTCGGAGGCTGAAATAACCGCTGTCAGACTTTTGCTCGTCGACGATCTTTGGCGGGTATTTCTTTTGCAAGAAATGCGGCCGAGACTTCTGTCTTCAGTGCGAAAACTACTTCCCCGATACACTTGAACAGATCAGAGATTCGCCTTGGCCGATACCCGACGCTGCTCGACCTAGGCTCTTACGGTGTACAGGTGGTCCTCCTGTTCCTGCTTCGAATGGCAACCACGCCACTACCGACCGCGAGCCTTCCCCTTCTCCAGATCCTGCTTCCGTGATCCAATCGCCTTCTGACGAGGAAGGACTAGGGCTTCGGGGTACCAGGAGTGGCATTCGAGTTAAAGTTAAAGAGGTCCCCAAACTCAAAATCGTCAACTTCCACGTCAGGACTGATCTCCAGCCAACCTCGCGATTTACTGCAAAAGAGCTACAAGATAACTGGTTGGCGCTATGCGATTTTGTCCTCAACGGCACCGAACCTCTTGAAGATCGTTTGCAGATTCTTGGTCTAGGCAACGAAGACCAAGACCAGGATCTTCGAAAAGCTGTCCAGGAGATAATCGATTCTCGAATGCCTTCCGATCCGATCAATGGAGCGTCTGATGCAACGGTATTGACCGATGAAGAAGTCGCGTCCCTTTACACCAAGGTTACCAATCAGTCCGCAGTGCCTATACCAGATCCGGCGGGATTGGACGATCTGAGTTTGCCATTCTTGATGATCCATGTCAAAGAGCTAGATAATGCGAAATTTGATATCCTCTGGGGCAAAGGGGAGCCAATGGTGGTCGATGGAGTGGGAGAGAGATTCAAGTTGAATTGGACGCCTGATGGATTTATTGAACAATTTGGCAAAGAACGTTGTTGTGAGTCCTATGCCATTCACGACAAGCGAGTCATGTGGTGCTAATGGCATTGCGGTGTAGATGTGGTTGATTGTCAGAACAACAAGGCGATACCTACATCCGTTGGGGCATTCTTTGAGAAATTCAAGAATGTGGATGGTAGGACGGGAGCTATCTTGAAGCTTAAGGTAAATCTTGTACTGTCTTGTTGTACTTTGTTTGACTGCTTGAATTTCTCCAATTGTGGGCTGACAAGTTCTCGCTTGACTATACCCACAGGATTGGCCAGCGAGTAACGATTTCCAGTCCGCTTATCCTACCTTATACAACGATTTCTGTGACTCTCTTCCTGTACCCGACTATACTAGACGCAATGGTGTCTTGAATCTGTACTCTCATGTAAGTTGCCTTGATGATTGTATTGGTCAGTGTTCGCTGATCACAAGTAGTTCCCTCCTGGTGCTACGAGGCCTGATATCGGGCCAAAGATGTACAATGCTTTTGTGAGTAGTTCTCTTTTCGTTAGCGGTCCATTCTAACAGTTTCATCTCATAGGAAGCAGTAGAATCGACCGGCGGGTTTGGCTCGTAAGCACCCTCCTTTCTTTCGGCTGTCGCTCTCCGCTGACTCGAGCTCATCCCCCTTGAACGCAGGACCCGACTACATATGGACGTGGCAGATGCGATCAATATCATGCTTTACGCTTCCAACCGTCCAAACGACCAGCCTGGGTGTGCTGTTTGGGATCTGTATCGCGCCGAAGACGCCGACACCATTCGCCTTTTCTTGAGGAAGAAATTTGGCGCGCAACATAAATTCACGGACCCGATCCATTCTCAACTTTTCTACCTTGATGCCAGTCTGCGAAAGGAGCTATTGGAGAAGCATGGGGTTGTCAGTTGGCGGGTATATCAGTATCCAGTGAGTGGGAATTTGAAGAACTCTTCTTATCTCTGCGGATGACAGATGCTGATGTGATGCTATGATGCAGGGTCAAGCTGTTTTCATTCCTGCTGGATGCGCTCATCAGGTTTGCAATCTTGCGGATTGCATCAAGATCGCTTTGGATTTCGTTAGTCCTCGTAAGTCGTGTGTCATCTGCTGGGAATATTAGGGACGCAGAGGGCTGAGACTTTGTCCATCGTAGACAACGTCACTCGCTGTCAAGAGCTTACCAAAGACTTTCGGAATGAAAACTTTGTCATGGCATGGAAAGAGGATGTCCTGCAATTGTATAACATCATGTGGTACGTCCCGTTATATACTTCAGTCTCCCTGTCGTCCTTACCTAGAGTTCCAAGATACAGCGTACGACTGATACCCCTCCTACAGGTTTGCTTGGCTGTCGTCGCGTCAAATTCGCGCAAGCCGTCAAGCCGAAGCGGAAGCCCTCGAGTCGCAGCAGGCAGCTAGGGCCGCCCACCTGCTTTCGCTCCAAAAAGGCGACCACGAGTCGATTCCCGCTTCTGGCCTGCATCAAGGGATCCATCGTGGTTCACCGGGGATGTTGAGTCCTGCTATCAGCTCGGTAAGAGGGACTCGGGATGGATATGATCTTTCGGAGAGGTCGACTATGGGGTCAGTGCTTGAGCTGGGCGATCCCGGCGCGGAGGCGAAACCTGAGAAGGAGGATGCAGTCGAGGTGTCCGAAGGTCCGGCTTTGAATGGGCTCACTGCTTCGACACTCCACGAGGAGACCACAGCTACTATAACGGCCGATCTCGCAGATCCAAAGACTACAACCTCGCACCCGGCCCTCCCCCCGCTCGCACCCGCATCTCCAGCTCACCAAACTCTGCGGCAGAAACTCCTCGAAGCCTCGCTCCGTCGTCCGGACCCTGTCCCCACCCCACCCCAGCCCTCCACGGCCGTACACCCAGGGTTCATTCTCCCGTCTACGGTCGACTACTCATCATCCCATAACAGCAATGGTCACGCACACAGAGCTAGTGAAGCTGGTGGAGAGACTAGCCAGAATGGACAAGGGAAGCCGAGAATTGCGGCTTTGATTCGACTCGGGGCGCTGCCTTTAGATTTGGCGGTCTCGGCGGCTAGGGCTGCGATGGGCGAGGGGGGTGATGAGGATGATGGATGGGGTCAGTAGGATGATCGGGTAGGGTAAATGAAGCTGGCTTGGGCGATGTCATGTATTTTGGTCGATATGTCTATGCAACTGCTGTCTGCCACGCGTCGAGATAAGCGAGATAACACAAGACCACACCACGTCCACTCGATGACTTTGACCTCCAGTTTGGTGTCTCTATACCTCCATACTCCTTCGTTATTACATACACGTCTCATTACATCCATTCGACGCATTATGTCCGCCCGTCTCCGTCTCGCTAACAAGGTATGTGCATTTGAGTCTTCAGGAAATGCACCTAACAACACCCAGGTCTGCATAGTGACCGGAGCCGGCTCGTAAGTCTCACCCCCTCCTCCCCTCTTCAGGCTCACCTCTCACGCCCCGCCTCATAGCGGCCATAAAAGCTAACGTCGCATCAGAGGGATAGGCCTCGAAACATCCCTCCAATTCGCAGCAGAAGGTGCCCACGTCATCCTAGCCGACATCAACGAAGCGGCAGCAGTCAAAGCAGCCGCCTACGTTAACGAGCAGTTCCCGAGCTGTGGGGCCGTTGCTGTAAAGTGTGATGTTAGTCGGGAGGACCAGGTGAAGACGGTCGTGGAGAAGGCTGTGGAAGTTTGGGGAAGATTGGACGTTCTTGTGAGTTTTGTATATACACGGAGGGGGAGGTTGATTCGTGATCTTCGGTCGAAGGACTATGCTCGGTGTATGTGGAGGAGTTTGAGCTGACGATGCGATACAGTTCAACAATGCTGGAATTATGCATGGCGCGTAGGTCTCTTTCGTTTCTAATTTTTCTACACTCTACATGCAAGGGCAAGGTTGAACGCGATGAGCAGGCTTGATGGACTGGAATTATGGAACTGATCGGGTCCACGTAGCGACGACGACGCGGTCAATACCGAGGAGAAGATTTGGGATCTCACCCAAGCGATCAACGTCAAGGGCGTTTGGTTTGGGTGTAAACATGCTATCATCGCTATGCGCAAGGTGGGTGGTGTTCGATCTCTTCTCTGGTCTTGGTTACGTATGACTCCTGGGCTGACATGCCTTTTTTTTTGTAATTCAGAACAAGCCTGATCCGGAGAAGGGACTTCATATCGGGGGATCCATTATCAACGTCGCATCATTCGTTGCTAAGCTTGGTGCGGCGACTCCTCAGATCGCCTGTGAGTTAACATTGTGTCGTCCGATCACTTAGACCGGGACCATGACAACTGACTGACAATGGACGTAGATACCGCTTCCAAGGGTGCTGTTTTAGCGATGACTAGGGAACTAGCTATGGTTCACGCAAGGGAGGGGATTCGATTCAACGCTCTCTGTCCGTGGGTATCCTTCCGTTCTGAGACAAATGAATATTAATGCAAGTGATAACTGACATCCCTATGGACACAGGGGACCGATACGAACCCCACTCCTCATGGACTTTCTGAACACTCCCGAAAAACTCGAGCGACGAATGATCCATAACCCTATGGGACGATTTGGGGAAGCTGTCGAACAGGCCAAGGCTGTTGTCTTCTGTGAGTTTTACCCCTAAGTTTGATCTCCACGTCAGGCAGCAGGAACGTAGTCTGATCATCTGGACCCAACGGGATTTAGTGGCTTCCGACGATTCTTCTTACATCAACGGAACAGACTTCATGGTCGATGGAGGGTTGCATGCTTGTTATGTTGTGAGTGGTCGCTGCAACGTATTACGTGTCACGTCTCTGGGTCAACTAGAAATAGAAAGCTGTGGGAGATATGCAGCTGATAAATAATCACAGACTGCCAATGGGGAACCGGCGCTTCCGCCTCCAAAGGGTCTCTTGCCGGTGTAGACGACGTATTGGGTTGGATGATTATCGATTAATAGTTACGGGTATATAGCATGGTTCTCGAGAACATGGTATGCTGGACGAAATGCATATAGATGTAGATAGTGTATGGGAGATGGAGATGACCAGTATATTACAGGGCAAGCAAGCCAAGAAAGGTGCCACCCAAATTTCGGGTTCCCGGCCATCGACTGATTCAAAGACCATTTCTCTCTTTCATCGTACTTTTCCACCTCAACACCAAAAAATAAGAAACCCACATCATCACATCATTTGTACACAGGCATAAGCTACTCATCCCAGCGTATTTCATCTCTTATAGTCTCTTGCGTTACCGCCAACTCACCAGCAACCCAGCTTGACCCGTCAATCGCCGACCAGATGACGTCCGAATACTCTATCCCCAAGCTGGATAACGCTTCCACATGGCAATCCGTGCAGTGGCCGCCTATGCAGAATGAGCTGCTGTTGAGGGCTGCCAAGGGGGAGGAGACTGAGAGAGCGCCGGTGTGGGTGATGAGGCAGGCTGGGCGGTATCTGCCTGGTGAGTGGGCTTTCTTGATCGGGGGTTTGATGGCCTTGTATCTCGATCCATGGCAGGATGATGTTGAAGTACACGCGAGAGGCGTTGTGAACGATAACAATATAGCTGATACGTCTTTCATATCACTTAGAGTTCCTTGAGCTCCGAAAATCCCACTCATTCTTCGAATGCTGCCAAACCCCAGAACTAGCATCGACCCTAACCCTCCAACCCATCAACCGATACCCGCTCCTCGACGCCTCCATAATCTTCTGCGACATCCTCGTAGTCCCCCAAGCAATGGGTCTCGAAGTCCTAATGGAACCTACCAAAGGTCCCGTCCTCCCCCAACCTCTCGTGACACCAGATGACTTTGCCCGACTAAGGAAAGACGTGGATGTACAGAAGGAATTGGGATACGTGTTCGAGGCTGTTAGTATGACTCGACATGGTCTTGGTGGTCGTGTCCCGCTCATTGGATTTTGTGGAGCGCCTTGGACGTTGATGGCGTATATGTGTGAGGGTGGGGGGAGTAAGACGTTCCAGAAGAGTAAGGAATGGCTTTATAGGTATCCTGAGGAGAGTAAGGCGTTGTTGATGAGGATTGCGGATGTTTGTGCGGATCTGCTGGTTGGTCAGGTGTTGGCTGGAGCTCAGGTGGGTACTGATCTCTCTTGTGAAAGTAGACATACAAGCGAGGTACCAGCGCTGACCTCACTATAGATGCTGCAAGTCTTCGATTCCTGGGCAGGCGAGCTTACACCCTACCATTTCGAGACATTCGCCCTCCCTCCTCTCCTACACATATCCCACAAAGTCGCCCACGTCCTTGCACACTTCAACCACCCCCAAGTGCCCATCACCCTCTTCGCAAAAGGTGCCAACGCTCCCCAAACTCTGCGACTCCTTCGCGATCCAGCTATCACAGGATACCACACGCTGGGTCTGGATTGGACCGTTGACCCCGTAGAGATTCGGTCAATCGTGGGTGATAAAGTGTGTTTGCAGGGCAACTTTGATCCAGTGGTTTTGTATGGTGGTAGGAAGGGGATTGAGGAGGAGATCAAGAGAGTGTGTGAGAGGTTTAAGAGTGCTGGTGGAGGGTGGATTGCGAATCTTGGACATGGGATTACGCCTCAGGTTAAGCCGGAGGATATGGGATGGTTCTTGGAGTGTGTGCATAAATACTCTCAGAGGACTTAGGGGTATGTCGGTTGACTGGGTGGTTAGAGAGTAGACAGGGGACTGTCTGGGCAATGCGACGACGAATAGCGTGTTAGTAGGGAAGGTATATCGTCTCGACATTGGATTATAGAATACCGAGAATGACAAACACAAACAAAATGCATGTTGATACCCATGTCCTACCATACACAGTCTAGCCATGGACGTCTCGAAGCCCACCAAGCCATACCTCTCTAAGCTCCTGTCCGGATATCCGTCGCTCCCCCGCTCTACAAATATATTAGTCACCACCAATAGATCAGAGAAAGTAAGAAACTCACCAAGATAGCCTCAATCTCCCGCTCGCTAACCTCCTTAGTCTTCCAGAGATACTCGGGTGCCTCCCAGAAATTCTCAAAGTCCGCCGGTTTCCCCGATCCAGAGGATCCAGGGGGTGTTTGATCATTAGCAGATTGAGACGTCGATTGATTCTTTGGCGTAGACGAGGCGTTACTGGGTGTAGACGTTGATTGGAGTTTGGCGAGGAAAGATTGGAAGTGGTCGACTATTTCTGGAGGGGCCATAGGATGGGGTGAGGGTGCGTGTGGATCTGTTGGGTGTTAGCGGAGTGAAGAGAGGAGGATAGGGGGGAGAGTGGTACACTTGCCGTGGTGGACTTTTGAGCGTTGACCAATGAATTTGATCATGGGTTGATAGTGGTAGGCCCGGAGGAGGGTTGTGGGTCGCATACTGTCGATGGGGATAGATTGGAGGTGGTGGTGGTGGTGGATGAAGAGTTGGGTTGATTAATGGTCGTTGGATGGAAGACGGTAACAAACGATGCCGTACGGGATATAAATGGAAATGTTATTGCCGACCAACCCCGACACTCTTTTGCCATTTTCGACATCCTCTACCTTCTCACAACAACACAAATCTTACCAAACGACAGCCCCAGCTCATCCAGTCTTGTCCCATCCGTCCATCAATCACAGCACTTATCAACATAAAAGGGAAGAACAGCACCAAAACCCCAAAATCCAGGACAACGTGCAAAATGTCCCAAAAATTACCACAACTCCTAGCCTCCCTTCCTCGCGATGGTCTCTCAGCCCTAGTCAGACCGAGCTGTTGGCCTGAACATCAATTTTATAAGATTACACGTACGAAACTCAAGTTCCGGTCTGTTGCTCCAGAGGGGGAGGCGACGGGGGAGAGTTCGAAAGCGGGGATGAAGGTTCATGGAAAAGCTTGGGGGATGATTTATAGGAATGGTAGGTTTGCTTCGTTGGGAGAATTTGTGGATTTGTCTTGCACCCCATCTTGATCACTTTCCAATGCTATTACCTCTTCTGTCGTTCAGTCATTGTCTCTTCTACCATCGAACCATAGCCTCTTTATCATCCAAATATCCTGCCCACTTTGCTTTGCGATCCGTACATCACCTCGTCAATTCTCATCCCATACCCAATATAACTAACATCTCTCCCAGGGATCCTCCAATCCCGCAGATCCCCACTAGCAGCACCCGACGCCCCACTAAAGGGCACATTAAAATACACCTGGACGACGATCAACCCCTCGACCCTACCTCCGGCTATACGGGAGACTCTGGACAGGTCTGATAAGATCCGGAAAGAGGGGTTGGGGGCTAGGGAGCGATTGATCAAGGAGGGGACAGAGAGGAGGCGTGCACGGGGACTTGGTGGGGCTGTGAATGAGGTGGTGGGTTAGGTGTGAGATTGGGGACTGGTAGACGACAGGTAGTGGGGATTGCGACTTTATATGGATGGTGTATGCGAGTTGGAGAGTACTCGCTTACTCCACTCTACTTACTGCATAGACATAGTATGCTATATCACATTCTCATACAATCCAAAACGTACATGGTACACAGCACGAAATCACTCAGCAATCAACGCACCCAAGAAGCAGATCACAATACTCCAAGCAAACTCGCAGTGCCAGCTACTTCCTCCCCGTCTTCTGACCCCCCTCTCACCCTCTTACGACTGACTCGCAACCTTTCCCTGAAACTTATACTTCTCCAAGCCCTTCCACCTAAACTCCCCCTTGCTCGGTGTATTCTCCTGGCCACTTCGTGCAGTCCCCGAAGCCACACCGACAATTCTGCCCACACCCATCCGAGGCTCTGTGTGACATATGGTCTGGATATTGATCTGCTTGGCAGCCAGGATCCTAGGCGTCGAGGCCATGAGCGGCATTGACGGTTTTTTCTGGACTGACTTCGCTGGTCGAGGTTGAGTATGCGGTGCTGACGGGACGACTGACGGCTTCCGGTTCTGACTCGGCGTGAAACTAGATGAGGGTGATGAAGACTGGAACACCGTCAGCGTGTTCCTGGAACTCTTACTGCAACCGGGACATACCATCTGGATGGCCGGTTTGAACCCAAACCGATCCCTCAAACCTGCACCGACAATCCTGGCCCTCTCCTCCCTGCTTCTCTCCAGACGGCCGCGCTCCATCTCCAGTTGAACCTCGTCATCATCATCGACATCCTCGATCTCGTCCTGCATCATCCTCGCATCCGGCAGAGAAGGCGTCACGACTTCCGCTTCAGTGTCGAGACTGTCACTTGATCCTCCGCCCATCATCCGCCTTCGATTCGCTGATAGATCACCAGCTCTTCGCTGATTACCTCCGTACAACGCAGATACAGGTGAGGACGAAATCACGGGTGAGGAAGGGGGAATCAGGATTTGACCCAGGCGAGAAAGGGCTTGGCTCGGTCGTTTACTCCGTTGTAGTGGGGTCATGTTATATTCGTCATCTGGTTGTGTAGGCCCGACTGACGATATAATCATCGACGACTCAGAGGACTCGCCGACCAGAATCCCGAGACCATTGTGCGGCTCAGGATCCTCAATCATTCTGCCAAGACTGGATCGAGTTGGAGAAGGCGAAGGTGAAAAGGTGAACGAAGTCTCCCTGCCCCGTTTCCGCTGCCTCGGATCCGACTTTGGAGGAGTCGTCACCGCAGGACTGGACAGTGCCGGTCCAACAGGTGACGACAAGTGAGGCATGACATCTTCATCGTCCAATACAGGACGTGCTCTGGACCGAGGGGATTGCGTTTCGACGTCATTATCTGAATTCGACGGTGAATCGAACCGTAACGACGAAACCATGGGTGACGGTGACCGGACGTGGTCAGCATCGGTGAAGGTAGGACTGGGAGAGTGCCTGGATGGACCAGCGATGGGCTCGTCGAGGGTATCACATTTCTGCCGAGTGCTCTCATGAGATGAAAAGAATTTGCTGGTTTTGCAAGCAGGAGCGTCCTCATCCTCGTCCTTGGGTAGAGGTCGCTTACGGGTCGACACTTGCTTCACAGGAATGTCCGAGAGGTTCATAGCACCTGAGCCGAATCGGCCAACCGGTTTAGGAAGGACCGGAGTCGGTCGGTGCTTGGAGCCTGGCCACAGGTCAGCGTTGTCGGTACACTCTATCCTATAACTCACGGGAAATGAAGGCATCCATTGGGCCAGCAGAAACGTTGGTCTTGGATGTTTCTCCCAAAACCACTCGGGTAGTTTTGGTCTGAATGTCCAACAGGATTAGCTCTGGAGTGTTTTGTCTAGTACACGAACACCCACTCTTGAAGGAACGAATGCAGGTCTGGTGTTCTGATGCTCTTTCCATTTGTCCTCTATGGGCAATCCCGTCTCGGGATGTAAATCACCGCGAGCTATCCCGGTAGCAATATGCACAGGTTTGTCCCTAAAACACACCATCAGCTCGTGCTAATGCACGTACAGCGCCACTCACAGGCCTATCCACTTCTCGTCTTCTCCCTCCAGGCCCTCCTCGGGAAAATCGTACAGAGGCACCAGCTTTCCCTCAACCGGGTCGAACACCCGCTGATGGAGGAAAGCCAGCTCGGCTTGAGCAAAGTTTTTCTGATAATCAGGCGGCATCTGCATATTTCCCTCGAGCCGGATTTGTTGGAATAGCTAGGGTTCTATGTCAGCTCATGGCAGGTTGAAGACGACAAGGACTGACCTTTTCTACTGTCTTGTGTCGTCTGAGCAGTTTGTATGCGGTCTTGAGTCCCATCCCTGGTATGGAGTCGAGATAATCGCATCCCGAGAGCATCTGGAGAATCGCGTTCAGTGGGGTTTCAAACCGTTGTCTTGAGCAAACTCACAGCCATGCGACGAAACTGAGTATCCGACCATCCGTGCATCGGAAACTCTCTGATCCTAGCAAATCTTTCCCTGTGGATCCATACGCATTTCCCGTCCTTGTCGAGCTTATAAATGACCTGCATGAAATTAGCAGAGCATGCGTAGTCAGACATACCTGCTTGCATCCAAAGACCAGTAAATCTGAATCCTCGGTGATGATCCCATCGACCAGACCCTCTCTCTCGAGGAAAAAGAGCTGCGCATCGGCCTCGTACGGGGCGACAACATAATCAATATTCTCTGCGCGCAGGGCCTGCGAGAATGTCGGCGGTTAGTTGGGAAACCGATTGTATCTCGAACGGCATGCGCCCACCTTGATGAATTGATACGCAATCTCTGGCGTGATATCGACACATTTCGTGAAGGCGTCTCGAGCTTCTGAATGCCGCCCCTGAGACTCCAACGCAAGCGCCTTCTCCAGATTGGCCTTTCTCGACCTTTTGAATGTTATTCAGTATCTGGCGTGTGAGGGCTGAGGGGTCCGAGAAAGAGTGAAGTTGACTCACGCTGCGCGAGAACTCTCGGTCCCCTTTTTGGCAGGTAGGGGACCCCCGTCAAAGACTACGTAGGGTGTGATACCGTGGTACTTGAGCATCTTGACTCGGTACATTGCGTAGTCGACGAATCTGGGTTGGAACGGAGAGTGAGCTCGAGCTCAAGCGTTCCTCTAGGTCAAGGTCCAGAGCAGATGGGTGACCTACTTGGTCGTCGGGATGCCCTTGACGAGGTCGGCGGCACATCCGAAAGCCCCTTTGTGAAGCCAGACATAAGCCTGTAGAGATTGTCAGACAAGTTCCAGACGACATCAATGATTTGCCGGAACCATGTGCACACGAGTGAAATGGTCATGTAGAAGCACATAAAACCTACATCGACGGCGAGCCTACCAGTAAACATATCAGTATTTTGTCTAAGCTGTAAGATAGAATACCTACCTCTTCCCTTTGAACTCGGAAATATGCCCCGAGACCTGTATCTCCTTGAGAAGGGGCAACAACCCAGAGATCCCCATCGCTACCTGGTATTCGCCTTGATGTGTATGTTGGGCCTTTCAAGACTGGGACATGGAGTAGTGAGCAGACAGATTCAAGACTGAAAGCTGGCCAGCCAGCGTATGAATAGTGTTACAGGGTGAATGTTACGAAGGGATAGGTGAAAGGTGAAAGGTGAGAATGAAGAGAGGAAAAGGAAAACACACGCGTCCAACTAATGTTTGGGAATGAGCCTGACAGCCGTTGATATGAGCCTAACATTTGGTCTGTTTTAGACAGCATATCTGCATATCTCTTATGCATATGCATATGCATCCAGATGTAAAGAGATAGGATGAGGAGAAGTCTACGAGAATGGCAAGAGACCCCTTTTTCCGTGCAAAAAAGCTAGAACCCACATCTATCCATCCATCTCTCAGCAATCTGCAGCGAACCCACATCAGTATGCTATAGCCCCCAGCAGCAAGCCCAGAAACACTCACAATCCGACTCCCCTCCCCTCTATCCCCATCAGATAAATCCTGAACCGAAACCCCCTTCCCACCCCGTCCAACCCCCGCTTGAGCAGCACTAATAACCCGTCCCTCCCTCCTGGAGCTGAGGACGAGTATAGGGAATCGAGGTTCGTACCCAAATGTAGGCCATGGCCATGTATGAGTCTGAGCTGGACGTGGATCATCGTCTT
Source organism: Phaeotremella skinneri (assembly GCA_001599695.1). Lineage (NCBI taxonomy): Eukaryota > Fungi > Basidiomycota > Tremellomycetes > Tremellales > Phaeotremellaceae > Phaeotremella > Phaeotremella skinneri. The sequence continues at coordinate 786,981 of BCHT01000011.1, read as the reverse complement.
CTGGCGGGTTTATGAGGATTAGACCAGAGGCCGGGTTGTCTTCTATGTAGGCTTGGGTTAGGAGGCAGGAGGCTCCTGAGGAGATTAGGATGGGAGGGAAGGGGATGGCGGTCAGTCGGATTTGGGAGGTTAGACTGGTTACCATCCCCGGGAACGGGGAGGGTGATTCCGATGACGAAGTTGAAGTAGGTGAGGGGGAGGGAATGTCGACGGAGATATCAATTTCGATAGCTGTATAACCCTTTTCCGCAAACATTCCAGACCAATCACCCCATCTACGTATCGTCAGCTACCTTCCCTTGCTCCTTGCTCCTTGCTCCTTGATTCTTGATACTTGACACTTGCTCAAAGACAAACGCAAAGACTCACTCATCCTCCTCTCCTAATCCCATACCCCGAGCTCTGACAAATACCAAAGGCGTCGGAGATTCCCTCAAAGCAGCTGGTGAAGGCTGTCTCACGAGATACCGCGTACATCGCGGGTCGAATCTTGCTGAGCTTGAGGAGAGGTTCCGGCTCAGTGTTGTGGGTTGGGTGGGGCGGAAGAGGGAGAAAGAGAGGGAGAGGGAGAGGGGGTATTTCAGGTGATTTAGTAGTGGGGTTGGAAGGCGGGGCATGGTAGCTGGTGAAGTGAATAGGTGAATGGAAGTAAAGATTGTCAAAGAGGGAAGAAGACAATTCTCGTAATAGTGAGTGGTTAGTGACGTCAGATCTTGTATCTTGGCATACTCGACAATACATATACATATGCTGCACGTCGATATCTATTTGCATCTAGGATACACCGCAAACCTAAGAACCACCTAGATCCCCCCATTAACCCCATCCACTCCGAACCCAGCATCCGCCCCATTCTTCTCGAGCTGTTCCAAAAACTCATCCACATTGAAGTCGTCCCCTAATCCGGGACCCGTAGCACCCACATTCCCATCCCCATTGACCCCAGCTCCATTGTTGCCCGGTAGATCCAGTCCCATGCTCCGAACGAGGGAATCAATACTTTCCTGGAGTTTATCCACATCCCCTCCCATGGCTTCTGCATCTTGGTACGATCGCATCAACGAGTTTGAGTTATTCACCAACGCTGGCGAGAAGAAATCCAGAGACGGATCCACGTTCGTTTGTCCAGGCACCGGGTAGTTGGGGGTAGGAGTTGGATTGAACTGAGTAGAAGATGGCTTCAGAGGCGATTGTAAAGCGGCCTGACCCTGGGTACTGGCAGATAACGAGTTGAGGAACATCTGAGCAGCAGCTGGAGACTGTAGGAGAGAACCGATGGTGGTCTCGAGGATTTTGGGGTCAAGATTAAACGCAGAGACAGCAGCAGCTGACGATGTCGGCGACATGGGGGTCCCAGTAGACGGGTTTAATGGGGTTTGGATATTGGCAGGGGGTGCGTTCCCAATCCCATAGGTAGGTTGAGCACCATACTGCGCAACTGCGTTCATGGTGGGAATCTGAGCAGTTTCAGAGATTGGCGACAGCCCGCCAGGCGCTAAAGTTTGTTCCCTGCCAGAGTTAGAGTGCAATCCACTTTGAGATGACGTGGATGCAGGTGTGAACGGGGAGGCAGAGACGGGATTGATGTCTTCATCGGTTGGCAGTGCCGTGAACCGCTGGGACGAGGAGGACGACCATGGATCAGGAGTGGTGCTGCTCCCTTGTGTTGGGACGGTTTGTCGTGATTTGGGTCGATTGATACGAGGTGCAATAGGGAGGGAGAATTGGTAAGGATCGGCGTTACGGGGATCTGTGGTCAGCCTGAGTCAATCGCTGGCAACCCACCTGCACTGGAAATTTCCACAAGATCATCCTCGCCATCCCAGATCTGCGCGTCATCCATAACATCCCCTTCACCCCCGACCACCCCATCACCAATCATCCGATCAAGACCGAGTCGTCTCCTCTTCCGACTACCGGGCACATCTTCACCTTCGTCCCTGCCCCTTGCCATGGCGCCTCCACGTCTCAGCGCCTCGGCGAGACCTTTGACACCCTCGCCCTCTTTCCCGAATAATCTCTCCAAGAAACTGACGATCAAGTCGATTGTCTCCTGGTGTTTCCTATGGCGTTCCCTTGATTCTAACGCTTCCCGCCAGAGGTGCTCGTTGGAAGTCTGGAGGGCTTTCAGGTCGGCGCCAATGGTCGCTTGCGTCCGTTGGATAGCGGCTATCCCTGACGTAATGGCACTCAAATCGATCATCTGGCCCGAAGTAGGACGGACCAAAGATCCTGCTTCGCCGTCTATGGTTCCGTCAGTCAATAGCATGGGGTAGCCGTTGGTCGCAGCCGCAGCCTGACGGGAGGACGTCCTAGTCCCATTGACAGCTGTGAACGGCTGCGTAGGGACGCCGGGTCGGTTGTTCTTCCGTGTCACTCGTGCGAGCAGATGTTGCTGGTCCCGCTTGAAGAATGGGTTGACGAATTCCCACAACTCTGACGGGTTTTCGTTTTTCAGTACCCCAGATTGCAGGTGCGGCACTTTATCTGCGAGGGTTAGCTCCGACAAGACATGTATGACTTACGAAATCCATACATGTTGAGCTGTCTGACAAAGCTCGAAAAGTTTGCGTGTTTGAAGAACCGAGGGAGTAATTCTTTACCAAACTGTTCGTGGTTGGGGACTGCAAGTGCAAGCTATCAGCGGAGAAATCCGGGTACCAAATAAACCACGTACCAAAGAAAGAGTTCCCCGAGTCAGCCCAGTGTATCAAATCGTCCGTAGTCGGGTCAGACACCATACTAAGCAAAGAAGTCAGAGTCAGTCACAGTGAGCTGCCTGCTAACTTATAAAACCAGAGACCAAACTCACCTGTAAAGTTTCTGCAAAAACGCAGGGACCTTGATCACCTCACCGTTCTCATCCACACTAACACCAGGCTTGTTCACCGAATCACCGCCTTCCCCTTCTCCTTCCCCTCCTCCAATCCCCTCTCCACCACTCCCGCTACCGTCCCCCTCGTTCTGGCCAAAAACGTAGTCAACAGGGGAAGGGGGTTCAGATTTGACCAGTTCGGGGAACTTTGATGGGCCGGCCACCGCGTTGAGATTCGTTGTCATCGTGTGTGAGATGGTAAGATTGGCTCAGTCGTCTATGCGACCGAGTTTTGAGGGTGGGTCCGATTTGATGATAAACACCGGATGGGAATGTTGGATCTGCGGTCCTTTCACCGATACAATTCGTTTGGTGGTCAACTCCGACTGGCCGTCGGTCGGTCAGGGATACTGAGAGCGATGGCCGAGTTTCCGGTCGATAGGGGAATTGGACTAGCCGGAGGTCGAGGTAGAGGATACGGTTAGAGATTGGATTGACAGTTATAGACACTTGCTCGGGAGATATGAAGAGGTGTAAAGAGGTGTGAAGAGTGATGATGTACGCAAAAACCATCTATTGTGTGAAGGTGGTCATACTTATTATGTAAGACGGAGGCTGAGTTTATTACGTAATATATTCTTGAGACACATACATTAATAGTGTCAGTGTACATCGATGCATACTCCTGTGCCCATTAAAGAACGGGTGGGCAGGAATAAAGTGAGCGATAGCATACAATACGTCGTTATATACAGTCTCGATATAGGTTAACATGACAGGTGTAAAGGTATATACGGGATGGACAGGTATGAGTGAGCAAGGTACTATATGCACTTGAGGATGGTTGATCTGTATAACGAACTGAAATGAAAGAGGAGAAGATACCAATGATGAGTGACTGGGTAGTATCCGAAGAAATGAGACCAAATGAGCTCCATGAATACAATCCAAGCAAACGATGCGTTCAGGCTGATGCCGCTATTTCCGTGTTCTCCATCGACGCAAAGCCGTGACCTGCAATCGGTACGAGTTAGCACAATCAGTACAGCGCCGGAAGTCTTTCTACCGGGAAAAGTCCTGAATAGGAAAGGGACTCACCAAATCCCATGGAGATAGCGAAATCCGTCGAACGGAGGTGCGAAGCCGGATCCTGGGGTGGGACCCAGAACTCGTCGATGATAGGTACTTGGAGGAGGTTCATCTAAACCCATCCCGTCCTGTCAGCACCTCCGTCCCTTTAGAGGAAGACGGGGAAGGTACAAACCTTTGGCGTAATCACCAACATGGTGTTAGTTTTCACCTCCATCCAATCTGATCGTTCAAATGTCAAAGGTTCGCTGGCTATCATGATGATGTTTTCTCGTTTGTCGGCTTTTGTCATTCGGTACAGACCGCCTTCTTGGTATTCGTCAAAGGAGGTTCCGGAGGAGAAGAAGAGGGAGGACGCTTCCATGGTGCGGGATGAGATGTATCTGAGGGTCGAGTGTGGATAGGTCAGCAAGGGCCGTGACGCAGGAAGCATAGCCTTAGACAGGTGCAGATTGCAGTGACTGGTGATGGGAAACATATCAATCACATACCTGGTGGCAATGACCGTCTCCCCATCTGATACCACATAATTCATCAAACTAGGCGATTTCTGTCCCGACCTGTCAGCATAAAGTGTATCGACCCACAATAGCACTCACGATCCCGGCCTCTTTTGACAGCTTATTCACGAATGCGATAGTTTCCATCATCGCAGTACGAAGTTCAATATGCGAGAACGACCGAGCATGAGGATCTTTCAACTGACACCAGAATCTTTGTCAGCAGTCTGGCAATTTTGAGAGTATTTGCGGTTTCGGTGGAATCACCTTCGACAGGAATACCATGAATACCCATTCGGAATCTGGGAGCAGTCAGTAAGCTCTTCTGCCAATATCAGTAACGCGTAACCCACCCGTGTAGCCCGACGGGTAGAGGAACAGCTCCTCTGGTAGGGAATTTTGCAGTTTTCGCTTGATTTTGGCGAATTCCGCAACCTTGTATAAGTCAGACGACGTAGCTGCATCGAAATTTCAGCGTCATTACATACCTCTCCATTGTGCATCCACTATTATATGTTCCAGGGAGAGGTCAGCCACCAGTTCGGAACCCAGGGGACTCGCAGGAAGTCTGTCTGCTGAGCTTACCATGAGCTTTCCAAAGATCCACGGGTGACAATTGTCCTCGCTAGCTGCAGGACAGATTGTGTTATTCTGGGCCAGATCATAACATTTACAATCTACTCACGAGCACCCGCCATTGTCGAAGCTCTGACATGAGCACTGCAAATCAAGGGATTAGTTTGGCACAGAAGGACGGTAAGAATTACACACAATACTAGCGGACTTCGGATTTTCTCGGCAAGTCGAGTGAGGTTCGCACTGCTCCAAGCCTGGCATATTATCTGTCAGTTGGGTGATAGAAGCGAGAAAAGACCACGCAACCTACCGGGGAAAGCGATTTGAAAACGCAAGGTCTCTCGTTCTCCAATTCCCTCTCCAGCTCTCTCAATCTCAGGATTTCGCTGGCCTTGGCATCGATTTCAACCTCTCTCATCTCAGTCTCTCCATCATGTTCATCCCCTTGCTCCGCGTCTACCGTCCCCGTCGCATGGGCAATCATATCGGCAGGATGAGACCCTATTGATCTATTGTGGATTGGGTAGACTCCCGATAGGCCTGGAAAGCTGTCCGACCTCCCGGCGGGCGGTGGATGGGGGTGGAAGAAGGATGGCTCTGTGGGCAGAGTAGGGATCTGGAGGATAGAGGTACCGTTTGGTCGAGCTGTGGCGTTGTGAGAGGGTGAAGGAGGGGCTGGGCTGGATGTAGGATTTGGAAGGAGGGTATAGGGTGCAGCGGCGGGGAGAGGGTCGTACCAGCCTATACCGAATCCGTCGGCCTGATTTGATGGTTAGTATGAGATAGATGTAGAAGATATAGGATGTTGCATTGAGGGGTAGAGGTTTCTCATTCTCACATTCATTGGACGACTACTCGGAAATCTGAGTTTGGATTCAAAAGCCTGGTTGGTGATACTATGTCGAGGTCGTGTGACCAGGTGAGATAGTTGGATGGGCTCAGTACCCTTGTACACGAGCTGTTATTCATCTCCATCAGCCTTATACCGTCAAGCGATCGTAACACTCACAAAGCGGCACATGGTGATTGCAGAAGGTATAGTCGGCGAGATGTTGCGGGACGTAGGTGGGATGCTGTTGCCACCGCTATATAGCTGGAATCAGACTACAGCACAGTCGTCAGACGAAGGCTATAATACGTGAGATCACATCATACTGACCACTGTTGACGACGAAGAAAGGAGGGCACTGCACTTTTGTTGTTTCCGACAGGAGAGGAGACGGCCGTAGACACCGACAGTCAATCAACTTCTGAGCTCAACGGAGGACAATGAATGCAAAGCGCTAGTTGGGGAGTATGTATTGGGTCTCGCCAGATATCAAGGGAGTGTATCTATTGCTGCATGGTGCAATATCGACGAATGAGAGTGGAATGGAATACCAACAGATAAAGTGGACACGATTAAAATGAATCGGTCTCTCGGTCATCCTCTTTCCGTCAGTCATCCACGAAATATCCCGACATTTCAATATCCTTCTCTCAACTGCTTGAAAGCATCATAGCGACCTGCAACCGCCCCTGTGAACTGGATAGTCTATACTCGATCCTTGATCTACTCGTTCATCCACCACCGTCCGAATCAGCTCCCAATGTCCCGCGCATCTAAAACTTTCCTCGGCGCCAGTTTCCTCATCACAGGCTTAACAGTCTGGGGTGTCCATTTTATACAAGTCCGAGAATCAGAGGTGAGTCCACGGTTACGTTTTCATCCACTCGAAATGCTAGATCGCGTCTATACTAGAGAATACAACTGAAAGCGTTATAGGCAATGTATCAAGGTGTTATAAAAGACGAAGAGAGATTACGACAAAAAGCTCAAGCTCTCCTCTCCTCATCTTCATCTTCAGCTCCGCTCAATACCCCTTCAGCACCTGTCCAACAGCCTGCGGCAGTCATTGACGAAGACTGCTTGACTTGTAAGATCTCACCACCACCTGCTCTTGTTGAGTCGCTTGATAAGGAGACGAGGGCGAGGGAGAGGAGAGAAAGGGCTGAGGAATATGAGGCGCAGAGAAGGTTGGGGGAGACTTTGGGTAGGGAACAGGGGGTTCGAGTTGGGGTTGCGCCGGGGAGATTGGTGTGAGGGGTGTGGTGGGAGGACATGGTGGGAGGACATGGTGGGCTGGAGATTTTCGTGACTCCCAAGCTCAGAGGGGTGGGAGAGTAAGGAGGGGAGGGGAGGGGATTAGTAGTTTGCTGGACATTCACCACTCTTAGCGTTATACCAGGCATGGATTATACCTATTCTCTTTCCGTTCAGACCCAAACTTACAACCGGTGTCTCTTGAATGCCAAAAGGCTTGGCTCTCACATCATACCATTACTATCATAGTAGCCAACCACTATTTCTCCTCATCGACCTCCATCTTCTCACCCTCCCCTTGACCAGCCTCATCATTCCCCTCCTCCTCATCATCACCCGACGCCGAGAAGACCTCCTGAGCTAATCGCGAAGACCTAGGTGTCCCCTTCTCGCCCGCATTCAACCCCCGTCGGGGACGGGGCGAAGCGGAGACCCGAGGCAGATGGGAAGGTGTCATAGGCGAGGGTGGGACCGGTATTTGGGCTTGGGCTGGTGTTGAGGGCAATGGATTGCTTGCTGGAGTGGAAGCTGAGGACTGTTGGCGAGAGAGGGGTGATGGGTTCATGTGGTTACAACCTGATTATACCAATTGTTAGATCTGTGATGCGACGTTCGAAGGCTTTCATCGACTTACGAGGACAAATCCATTCTTAGAGAGTCCGTCTTTTGTCAGTTCCTTGAACTGACTTGGTGAAATCGCAGACTCACGCATCCGCTCCCATTCATATTTACTGCCAACCAGTCCGTTATGCCTGAAACATTCTGCACATACCAAGGCATATTTACTCTGCGAAGCTTGGGCTGGGCCGTGTCAGTACACCATCTACAAAAGGTTGTTCAGCAAACTTGGACACCAAACTTACAAGGATCTTCGCCTAGAATGGAATCTGCAAGACGATCATACCATTTCTTCTCGGGAGTCGGCAAGACCGGTTGAATAAATTGCATCTGCTGCAATGCCACTGCCTGGTCGGGCGTCAGACCTTCTGGCACAACCATTGGTGTACCCGGGAGTGCTGAGATATGGCCATGATCAGACGTTGTCTTTGAACTGAAAGAGATGAAATGAGACAGACTCACGACCCGGGGTACCTCCCGCACCCGCTAGATGGCCTGGAGCTCGGGGTGTTCCAGCAGCAGATCCAGCAGCTGGAACCTCAGGCTGCTGTTCTCGTCCTTTTCGGCGGGAAGCTGGTGATCCATTGGTTCTGACAGGTGTTGATGGAACGGGTTGCTGCTGCACCCCCTATGCTATTCAGCGACTCGCATCTGCCAGAACGGAGAGTACTGGAAAACTCACGCCTGGTCCCCGTTCATCGTCATACCGTTCGATGAGCTTTCGGGTCGAGTCATAGTTGGTTGCCTTCTTGATAGCTTCCACTTGTTTCCGTTGATCAGCTAGCAGACGTCGGAGGTGGTTCTCTGATGGCGTGGAAATCATCAAGTATCAGTCGATGTCGTAGTGGAAGTAGAATTGGCTCACCTTCTGCTACTCTTTGACGAGTAAAGTAGAAATGAAGCAGACGGTTCAACCCCCATATACTGCGATTGGCAACGAAAAACGAATCATTATCAGTCAAGCCGATATCGATACAATGTGGGAGAAGCTCACAACACAGGTCCCAAACCGACACCGACACCACCGATGATTCTCCCCTCGACATTCTCAGAGGTCCACCCAACCAATCCCCAAGGAAGGCCCTTGAACCACCACAAGCCCACCCATACTCCCCAGACCGCTACACCATACGCAGTGATCAGAAGGGCAAGTCGTCGTTCTCGTAGTCTTATTTCCGACAAATGGATCTTGGCTTCTTCTATCTCTGATGATAAACGTGCCAGGAGGGTTTCGTAGTCTGTTGACCCGGACTATGTGGGTTTGTTCATCAGCGGGTGAGACTTGCTGTGTGGTTTGAAAACATACTTTGGAGAACCAGGACAGTATTCCCATCTTGGCAGTGGTATCTACCAGGTTGACAGATCTCAAGGGTGCAGAACGAGATATAATGGGATAAAAGAAAGATGAGAGTTCTTGAGTGGTCGATGACGACGAAAGACAACAATATAATCCTTTGCACGCGACTTTCATCTTCAGCTCTTTCTTACTTCAACCCTCATTCGATATACATGGCATACATACATCGGTGCACGACGATATCACGCATGGCAAGCTACTCATAGCACGATGCACACCCTCGTGGACGTATGCCGCTTAACGCGACCAGCCAGAATACGCTGTCGGCCCCATCTTCAGCTCCAAACGAGATCTTCTCGCCGACCCTACGCCGCTGCAGCTGCCAAACCGTTCGTCCCCGTCTCCAACTCTCTCGAGTATGAGGACTTCAAGCTCGCTCAGGAGCTAGCTAAGAAGGCCAAGCGAGATGCAGGACCACCTAAGGAGAAAGGTTGGTACAAGAGCTTCGTGCGTTTGGCTGACAATAATCAGGTCAACCGGGGCGATTGCCTAGTATATTTCGTCCCGAGACTTTCAGTGCGCCTGTCAAATCTGGATTCATCGACGTTGAGGCTGGGTCATCGAGGTTAACGGCACCAGCATATGAGGAAACGCACTTGAAGGATCCTCATGTTGTCCCTAACCCACCCGAGATACTCAGCAGAGAGAGGAAACGATGTAAGTCAAAGTCCGTGTTTAACGAATGTCATGCCCGGACTTATCATCCAGTAGCCAAACTTCGTCGCAATGATGTCGGAGTCCAGCTCCTCTCTCAATCCTTACATCGCCAACTCTTCCCCGGCCCCCCCTTACCCAAACCTCCGCCAGCCCTCCTTGACATCTCCCAAAAACACCTAGCCGCCAACGGTCTCCGGCCGGAAGCAGCTGCGGTCCTGCCCGAGATCAACTTTGAGCTGCCGAAGCTGCAAGGTGGGAATGTCCGACAGCATTTTCAAAGTATTGGGGAGCAAACTGCCCAACCTTATTTGGACATGGCCAAGGAGTTTGCCGATGTGGAATTACCACCTATACCAGATGTGTGGGAGACTGGGCGACCAGGTTGGACAAGATATGGGTCAGATGGGAGTGTTGAAGCTGTGAACGATCTCGGAAATGAGACCCTGGTTTCGTTTGATGTGGAGACACTGTATAAACTGTCCCCATATCCTGTCATGGCAACGGCAGCTTCGCCTACCGCATGGTACTCCTGGCTATCTCCTTCGATCTTTGACACTCCTCCTCCGACAGATCCACCGCACCGCTCCAAGTGGGACACCCGCATACCTGACCATCATCCACATGTCCTTATCCCCTTGTTCGCAGGATCCTCCCCCACACTTGCCATAGGTCACAATGTTGGATACGATCGTGCCCGAGTTTCCGAGGAATACTCCTTGGATCGAACACCCACTCGATGGCTTGATACCCTATCTCTACATGTCGCCACCCGGGGAATCACTTCTGTGCAAAGGCCAGCTTGGATGAAACACAAAAAGAACAAGATGGAGAAAAGCTTGCGGGATTCCGAGGCCCTTTCAGTTCTCCAGGACCACGCAGAATCCGAGGGTGACGAGTCCTTACTCGAGAGCATCAACGAATGGAGCGCAAACGGCGATAGCGACTCGGAAGCCATGCAGAACAGGTGGGAGGACGTGACTTCAGCCAACTCGCTTGCAGACGTTGCAGCGCTCCATTGTGGGTATCCAGTGGATAAGTCTATCCGCAGTCGGTTCGCCGACGAATCGATCACACATGCCTCTCAACTCGTTCCAGAACTGCACGACTTAATAACATATTGCGCGAATGACGTTCGGATAACCCATGAGGTCTATAAGAAGGTTTTCCCGCTTTTTCTGGGTTCTTGTCCTCACCCTGCCTCGTTTGCCGGGGTGCTGGCTATGGGAAGCTCCTTCTTACCGGTTGATGAGAAGTGGGAAGAATATCTCAAGAATGCCGAATCAACATATCAGGAGATGAATCTCGCTGTCAAGAAAGCTTTACGGGTACTGGCAGAGAAGTTGCGGAAGGAAGGGCCCAAAGAAGGGGATCCTTGGGCCTCGCAGTTAGACTGGACACCGAAGAAGGCTCGGTGGGCTGAAGCCGAGGAGGTAGCGGCAGAGATGCAGCCTCTGTCGGCACTTTCTCCAGGGACTGAGACTTTGCCGACGATCGAAACGCCCTCGCAATCTATCTCGACCGAAAACAACATACTAAGTCTTGACCTGAATTCGACCTCCGGACTGCCCAGCACTCCAGCTTGGTACTCTAGCCTTTCCTCAGACCGGTCGAACATCCTATCACCTCGTAGTCAACGCCATATACTGCCGCTCATCCTTCGACTGTCATTCAAATCACATCCCGTGGTGTATCTATCAGATCATTATTGGTGCTTCAAAGTCCCACATTCCCAGTTGACTGAATATATCGAAGCGCACGGTGATCCTATCGAACTCAGCTCGAAAGATGCTCACTTGGCACCCATGGAAGAGTCCAGCGTCTTCTTTCGAATTGGTGGACCAGAATCAGCAAGACGATCAAAACTGAATGGACCGTCTGTGAAGAAACTCGTTAACTCGGGTCATTTGACTAGTCCTTACCCGGAGCTCTTGCGCCTTATCGATCGATCCAGCATTGATGGATTAGTCGATGATCTATGGCAGTGTGCTGAGGATTTCAAGGATCTGGGACCAAAGAACGACTGGGAGAACGACTGGGCCATGCAACTTGACTGGAGTGTTTCGCAGTCGGAGTCCGCGTCGATACCGAGCTCGAAGACCAGAAGCCAATCAGCAAAGCCAAAGAAGCCTGTTCAGGACTTTGGCACCTGGCCGAAATGGTATCATGATCTGACTGGTGCTCCGACTAATCCCAAAATCCCCTTCGGCGAACTTGATCTTACAGTCCGAAAGAGCATATCCCCATTACTGCTTCGGATGCAGTGGCAAGGGTATCCGTTGCTGTACAGCAAGGAACATAAATGGGTCTATCGAGTTCCTAAAAACACCCGTAGTGAGACCTCAGCAAAGCCAAAGGGTACCCCGCTTGGCTTCAGCAAAGCGGGCGATGAAGCTTTTGCTTCAGATTCCCGACACCTATACTACCGTCTACCGCACAAGGATGGAGAGGAGAATGTCGGCAGTCCTCTATCAAAATTTATGCTGAAATATATCGAATCTGGTGAACTGTCTTCAGCGGCTGGAGCTGATGGCGATAACGACGCTGCGAAAGCTGCGTCAGATGCTACGAACATGAACGTCTTGTGCAGCTATTGGATCAGTTCAAGGGAGAGGATCATGGATCAAATGGTCGTCTACCAGAATGGAAATCGGAACGGTATCATCCTCCCTCAAGTCATCACCATGGGCACAGTCACCCGTCGAGCGGTGGAAGCGACGTGGTTGACTGCATCCAACGCCAAGAAGAATCGCGTGGGCTCCGAGCTCAAAGCGATGGTCCGAGCGCCCAAGGGCTACTCGATCGTAGGAGCTGATGTCGATTCTGAGGAACTCTGGATATCAAGTGTGATGGGAGACTCTCAATTCGGTATGCATGGTGCCACCGCTATCGGATGGATGACGCTCGAAGGAACGAAAGCCGCTGGAACGGATCTGCATTCGAAAACCGCTAGTATCCTGGGGATTTCTCGAGATGCTGCCAAAGTCTTCAACTACTCCCGGATTTATGGCGCTGGGAAGAAACATGCTGTCCAGCTGTTATTGCAAGGTGACTCTAGCCTTACACAAGAGACTGCTGAGAAGCTTGCGTCGGATCTGTACAAGGCTACCAAGGGCTCCAAGTCCATGCGGAATCGACACATGCCACCGGCCGCTCTCCCTTCGTTATGGTATGGCGGTTCCGAGAGTAATCTTTTCAACACGCTTGAATCTATCGCCTTGTCCGATCGTCCGTCAACTCCCGCACTCGGTTGCGGCGTAACTCGAGCCCTACGGAAATCGTATCTCGAAGAAGGAACATCGTATCTCCCATCACGTATCAACTGGGTCGTCCAATCCTCCGGAGTAGACTATCTCCATCTCCTAATTGTATCCATGGAATACCTGATTCGACGATACAATATCCAAGCCCGTTATCTCATCTCGGTGCACGACGAAGTACGCTACCTCGCAAAGGAAGAGGATCGATATCGTACAGCCCTAGCCTTGCAGATTGCCAATGCGTGGACGAGAGCTTTGTTCTGCTTCAATCTGGGTATAGACGACGTGCCCCAGGGTGTGGCATTCTTCTCAGCCGTGGACATTGACCATGTTCTCAGGAAGGAAGTCGATATGACCTGCGTCACACCCTCGCATCCCGACCCGATACCCGCAGGGGAGAGCTTGGATATCTTGCAGTTACTCCAAAAGACTGGAGGTGGTATCTTGGGAGAGGCGGTAGAGTTGGACAATGTGCAGGTGGACAAGGAAGACGCAGGGCCACCGGTCGCTATCGTTCCTAATATCCGGGCGGAATCGCATAGGAGATACCTAGAGGCTCAGGCTACTGATCGGTCGACCATCGCGAAGCGGTGGTTGGATAGTCAGCCCCCTATCGCTCCTCTGAAAAAGTCTTCCGAGCCTGGTGGAGAATCTCGCCCTCTACGACGAGTTTTTGTGGCGAAGAAATGAGAAATTTGGTGGGCTGGGGGTGAAAGCGCAGACTGCAGCTTGTTGTTTTAGGTTTCCGCTAGATATGCATAGTATCTACAATTGAATGACCAGCGGTCATCTGGGGACCAGGTATTGAACCTTTCAATGCAACCTTGTATCAATCCACATGTCTACCTTTGATCATCACATAATCCCTTGAGATTGACCTTGAAAGCGCCCAGCGTATAACCGCATCTCGTCCGACCAATATATATATCGCAAGACCAGGTTATGCAAATCCGATTTAACTGACCGGTTCCTCGTGTACAACGCACGATCGATCTACGCATACCATCAACCTAATCTCTGACAGTGAATCGACATCGTTCTCGAACTTTGCGACCTGGAATACCATTCCGTCAGTCCCCTGCAAGTCCTAAAGTACGGGGATACCTCAGAGGCGTCTTACCATAGATGTAGAAAATGAAGGGGACTGGGACCATTGCTAGGCCTAAGAACCCCAGTATTCTGAGTTTTGCGTTAGTGGACACAAGAGACCTTAGTACGAGCAGGATTAGGGATGATACATACGACGTGGCCCATTCGTAGCCTAGATTATCGTACATTGCTGGAATGAATAGGATGACGATGCCAGCTACGACTACACTGGGCGTCAGTGGACTGGTTAGGGGGATGGGAGACGGCATACCATATCGCACTAGCGTGGCACCGGCGAGCTGCACATCGAGAATAGGTCAGCAAGGTCCTCAGGAAGAAAATGACGGATGAACTTACGGCGCTGGCGGCGTATGGGCCGTAGGCATCTATCATGTACTGATAGCTTGCTTGGAAGACTGCCAGTAGTCCTAAACCGAAGGGTGTGCCGCTAATTCACGATGAGTATGTGCGTCACCACAGAATGGGGTCAATACGTTACCTCATCATGAGTGTCCAGATACTGAACTTTGGGGGAGACGTCCATGCGAACCAAAAGAGACTGATTGGCACCAGTGCAGTAGCGAACAGTACTGCGACAACGTTCATTAGTTCATCATGCCAATATGCAAGTGTTTTACGATAGATAGATACTTACACGGCACCAACCGCTCTTCAGGTTCGACTTTTCCCTCATGAATACCCCTGCGACTGATACCCAACTTGGCATCCCGGGCTAGACCGATGTATCGTCGATAATGCAGGAAGACGAAGCCGAGGAGAAGGAAGAATCCGACAATCACGGGAATGAAGGTCAGTCCAATTTGGGGGAGGGTGAGGCCATGGGCACTGAATACTAGGGGGTAGGCTTCGAAGAAGCCGTATAGACAGACGTAGACCACTGAAAGTAGAATGAATGAGTATGTCAGTTTCCGAGAGATGAGTATGAGGCTTGAAAGTCGCACGTGAGATAGGGGGATGGCGTTAGGGAGAGTAAGGGGAAGGGGAAGATCGAGATGAAACAAGCATAAACCTACCTGAGAGATAGAGAACGAAGAACTGAACGACAGGTTCGACAGCCAACATCATGAACGGTCTCTTCAGACTCCGTTTCGTAGCCTCCAACAAAGTCTCCTCCTCAATCTCCGCTCTCCACCTCCCATCCCCACCCCCTAGAATCTTCCTATACCGCACAGCCTTATATTTCAGCAGAGCAGGGGTATGAGTTTCCGGCATGAATATCACGGTCGTCAAGAAAGCTCCGGCATTCCAGATAGTGCAGACCCAGAAACACCATCGCCATCCAAGTGTAGGACTGTCGGTGAGGAAACCACCGATAACGGGTCCGAGGACGGGTCCAACGAAACCTGTTGTTGCGAAGAGGGGGAGGGTGATGGTTCGTGCGAGAGGGTTGCCGATGTCGTTGAGTGACCCGCCGGCGTTGGAGAGTGGGGCTGCAGACATGAAGCCTGCGAAGAAACGGAGGATGATGAGGGTCGCTACGTTCTGTGAGAGGGCTGAACCGGCTTCGAAGACCGTTGCTAACAACAGTGTTATCGCATAGACTGGTAATCTCCCGTGAACTGTAGGGATTGTCGTGACCAAAAGTTCAGCTCATGCTTCCTGATAGATCCTTCACACCACTCAATCAAACGAATAGTCAATCTCACGTTCAGATAACGGTGCACTAGGCATCGCACCGACTCCCATCCCAATCAGAAAACTACTGGTAGCTCCCGTAGCGGCTATCCTCCCACAATGAAACTCAGCAATCACACCCTGCTCAGCAGCCGAACTCGCACTGGACGAGAACGTCAAAGACAATGTCAACCATGACAGCAAAGCTATCACCCAGCCTTTATACGCTATCGACCAGTTTTTGGGGTTTTGCGGATCATCATCCGAAGCGTAGGTCATATAGCTGAATCCTTGTTTGGTTTCCACCTCTTCGAATACGGGCTTTGCCTCTGTTTCCACTTCTTCCTCTGCATCTCCGTCAACTGAGGCCTGCTGGTTCGAAAGAGTGATAGAGGAACGGCTGGGATTTGTAACAGGACGTGCTGGGTTTTTGATATCTGTTTTGGGATCTGCGGTGAAAGTGGGTGGAGCGAAATCTGTTGGGTTGGGCGTGAATGCCAGGTATTGACGATATGCCTGCATGATGGGGTATGCAAGCGATTAGGACTGGGTATCGATAGGACTGACGGTCTCACGTCTCACGGCAAGACCATTGCAACGGGTTTTATACAGACAAAAGATAGTCCTGACCCCCCCTCGAATGCTGCGTCTATAAACAGATGGGCAAGAAGTGGAGGTGGAGCTTATCTCGGATCTCGGACAGATAGGATTCGACGTCCTCCCGCTTAACACGCTTCTGTACTTCTCATCGTTGCATTCTGTCTTCTTCTGCACAGCCATATCAAGCTCCTGCCTGCAGAATCCCTGCAACCCAACATACTCTACACACCCACTCCTCTTCCTTTCCTCGCGAATCGAAGCCCAGAGGACAGATGCATCCCTCCAGCTGACTACTCCTGTGTCTGCCATAGCCCGTAACTCTTGCCCGGATTGGTCTGCCACAATCTGATCGTCCCGTCCTCACTCCCACTAGCGTAGACCTCTCCATCGGGCGAGTAGCTAACAGTGTGTACAGGGCCATGATGACCTTTGTAGACTTCCCTCTCGAGACCACTGTCCAGATCATAGACCCGTACCCAAGGGTCCAGCGTCGATCCGACGACAAATCGATCTCGAGCGTAGGGGTGAAGAGAAGCTGATGTAGGGGGATGAGGGAGGACGATGGAGACGGGGGGATGCTGGCGAAGGATGTCAAGGAAGTGGACAGACGAGCCGGACGTCACAGACAACGTGCCGCCGCCATGCGCTAGCTCCATCGAGGTGATAGGCTGACCTAGGTCAAGGGTAGCGGTTTGAGTCAAGGTCCGCAAGTCCCACCATCTATCGAGCGCGAATCAGCGACTGGTATGACAGCCAAATGACCCCTATCGAGGCCATTCGCTCACCTGACCAAACCATCCTCAGCCGCGCTAACACCAACCGTTCCTCCTTGCCCCTCGTCCCACACAACACTCCTGATCGTCCCTTCGCACGACAGCCCATCCGGACTCTTGCCAAGAACGAGTGGTTCCGCATCAGGACGGCCTAGATCGAAAAGTCGTATCTTCTTTTCGTTCCCACCCTGATGTCAGGAGTCCGTTAGCGACATGATCAAGGATCTCATCAATTACTGGCGCTCTACACCGCTTCTTCGTTCCGTCTCTCCACAACCGGAAGAAAGAACTCACTGTCAGGAGATATTGAGGAGTTTGTTGGGGGTTGACGGCTACTGTGCGGACAATATGATTGTGCGCAAAGCTGTGAAGAGCCTCTCCCGAAGTTGTGTCCCAGATCTTACTGTGTGCCTGGTTAGTCCACTAAGAACAATGCAGATCTATGCGATAGATTAACGCACGCGGTAAAGTCCGCACTGCCAGTTACGGCTCGGGATGTATCTAACGAGAGTTTTGACGACCAGACTGCACCCTTGTGACCTAAATATGGTGTTAGGAAGCGATACAGGGAAAAAGCTAGACCATAATGGGATAGACAAGAGGACGAAGCTCAAGCACTCACCCAGGAAAGTCCCAACCCAGTCCCCGAGCCAGCTCCGGAGCATTGGGTTTCCATCTTTGCAAGCAGAGATGAGGAGGTACGTGTTATCATCCAGGCTGAGTCGTATAGTCAGCGAGAATTGAGAGCTGCGGAGACGATGTTGCTTGTCTCCTGATCCAACTCCGTACTAGACAACGGGGAGACCTTAAGAAGGAAGCAAACTTACAGGTTGGAAAATTGTAGATGGGTGACAGGTCTCGTGTGACCGGAACAGAGGAGAGGTTGGACCTTGGGGACTGTCTGAGCAGGTCCCATATTACCATTGCCGTTGCCATTGTTGATGGCGATGTTTTTGGGCGTCACGCGACCGCTACCAGTACCGTTGGGGTTGGCGCTGGCGTTACCGTTGGACGGCCCGGCGTGGGGGTTGTAGAGCTGTTGATGGGGATAGGGGTATCCCTGGCCTGGAGATTGGGAGTATCCGTAGCCGGCCATCGTGTCTGTACCAGCGAGCAGACAGTGATACTTGGAGGCGTAGGTGGATCGGTAGGTGTTGATTCACGGGGTTGTTGCTGGGAAAGAATGCGATGATGAGGAAATGGTCTATGTAGGAGATATCTACGCTAAGAGCTCCGCCTCGAAATCAATTGAGTTCGTAAGCGGTAAGGATGAAGGGGTGAAAGTTGGCAGAAGACTAGTACGAAGCGAGAGAAAGGCCAAAACAGGGGAAGGAGGGGAAGGCTGAATGATGTTGGCTGTAGAAGAGAGTAGACGGTGGGATCAGAATGGGAGAGATGAGGTCGTCCAGTTGATTTCAGATTTCAGGAATCGCAGCTATACTGCTCAAATTGATAGAGACTGCCGCTGGTCGTAAGAAGTTCGTGGAAGGATGGATATCGTGTATTAGATGGTGGTAGAGAGTTATCGTGATGTTTTCGTATAAGACGTCAAGTCGATAGAAGGTGAGCGATGCGAGAGTCGTAGGCTATAGCCTCCAGGGTCTCAGAACAAGCCGGAGAAGAGGTGCTCAAACGATGAGCTGGGTGTCAATGACGGTACAGTGTTCAGGACTGCAGAAGGCTGCGGTGTAGAATGTCGCTTCCTGTCAGACCAAGTTGACGACGAGTACGCGATGGGTATCAAAAAGTCTGGAATTGAGCGAAGGAGGTTGCACTTTTTTGGGCGGCAAACGAAAAGCGCTGTCAGAGCGTTTAGAGTAGGTGGAGAGATAGGGAATGGGAGGGACCAGGGATGAGATATGAGAGAGAGAGCCGAGATGAGGGGAAGAGGGAGAAGATGAGGTTGGTGACTGGCTGATAGCGTCGACACGATAGCATCCACCACCAGCCAAACAGCCCGCCACACAGGCTATAATGCCGAATCGCCGAATACCCTCCTTAGGTCTACAACCAATGGACCATATTTCCATCTATCATTCTACTTCTCGACCTCTTATATCTCACAAAAGCCCGACTACGGCAACCCTTTTGATACCCACACTCGTATTCCGACTCCGTCTCTGCCAAGATGAAGCTCGTCAGGTGAGTTCATGTCTCGTTCTCCGAGTGCAGTCGATACAGACATCCCAGAATATATGGACAGACACTTACGCGATACAACACTGCAGATTCTTGATGAAGCTCAACAACGAGACGGTCACGATCGAGTTGAAGAACGGCTCGGTCGTTCATGGGACCATCACCTGTGGGTTTGAGATGCAATGTAATACACAAAGGGGCGAACGCTGATCTTCTGAATTCTAATTCCTCTGTTGTCTATTGTCGTTCATTGCGCATCCTCCCATCGCATTCATATCCTAACGCCTGGTGAAACCGCATTCGGTGACAATCTCACTGGACTGGTTATGCGGCAACTATCTAAATGCTGTATCAAAATCAACAGCCGTCGACCCTCAAATGAACACGCATCTTAAATCCGTCAAATTAACTCTGCGTTCTCAACTCGGAACACCCACCCCTCTCTCCCTCGACTCGATCGCCATCCGGGGAAACAACATCCGATACTACATTCTGCCCGACTCCTTACCGCTAGACACATTATTGGTTGACGACGCACCCCGGGCGAAGAAGAGAAAGGAAGGAGGCGGACCAAGAGGCAGCAGGGGTGGACGGGGGCTTGATAGAGGTAGAGGTGGTCCTAGAGGTGGTGGTGGACGCGGTGGCGGAATGAGAGGTGGACGAGGACGAGGATTCTAACCGGTGTGCGACGTGAATTAGCCTTCGGCGGGGATATGCTCGTCGGTATGCTGGAGTGTTTGGGCGAAACCGAAGGTGTTTGAGGTTTCGTTTTGAGATCGAGGATCACAGGATCATGCATAAGACTCTGCTATACCCCTTGTTCACTCTCTCACCTGTGACGTAGAGATGCTTGTCAAAGCTGTGCTGAAGGGTGCTGATAGGTTATCGGCTAAGTGCTACCTTTGGGCTTGCATCCAGCCTGTGGAGAAGGCTAAACATACATTCGGGTGTCTCGGCGGCTATCGCAAACTGAGAGAGTCTCTTCTGCTGAATGGAATGACCGACAAAACGTCATGTTCGGCACTGTCAAACACTGACATTCGCTCATAAACGAAGCCACTTGGAGTACACCCGAAGGCCAGACGGCCCACACCTCCTATAAATAGCTTGCCAAACCGATTTCTACATGCATTTCCCGCTTATCACAGCAATTCTTGACTTTGACCACAAGCCCACGCTCCAAGATTTATCTACTCGTTTCTCGTTCATATAGCAGTACTGGAAACAAATCATCTCAGCTTATCTGGTATGAATCGTTTTTTGGACATGGGTGGCGGTGATGGACCAGGTGGGGGATCATATTATCCGAATGGGATCGTCTCGATGTTCTCAAGCCTGCTCAGTGGACCTTCTGCATCGTCGTCTCATCTCAGGACGACCTATGGATCGTCCAACTCAGCTTCAGTACAACGTACAAGGGACCCAAGGCACCAGTCCACCGTTCCGACAGGGTCGGGATCTGCCTCTGTGTAAGTATCCAACATATGCCTAAAATACCAGCATCATATGCTTGGTCCCTGGTGACTATTCTTAAGTAAAGCTGACCGTTGCAAAGGGTCAGAGCCCCTTCTCCTACCTCTAATGTTCCAGTACTCATGGCTCCTTGGCCCATACATACCTCTCCCCCCATACCGCCTTACCACAGACAAACCACCCAGCCCTCCGCCAGTGAGCATATTTTCTTTCTCTGAGGATATCCTGTAGGTTTCAGCTCAATTTCTGACAAGTAAGCACCTAGATCGTACGGGGAAGAAAAAGGCTCTATTGGTAAGTGCAGCTCCAGTGTAGGATATATCCGCAAGGCAAGTGAAAGTCGGACAGAGCTTATGTCTTTTCGCCATGTAGATTGAGATCAATTATGACGGAAAAAGCAGTCACAATACTCTGTTCGCCATGTGCAATTTTCTTTACCGTCTGTCCCAACCCTTTCATGTTTCATGAACTTTGCTGATTCATAGGTGTGGACAGATAAATTCGGCTATCGTCTCGAGAATATGGTAACCCTTACCCAAGCTTCCCCGGAGCCTATCGAGTACCCTTCGAGGGCCAACATCAAGGCGGCAATCGATTGGCTAGTACGTGATATGGGAGAGGGTGATTCGATGTTCTTCTACTTGTGCGTGTCAGCCGAAAAGTAAAACAGAAAAGGAGCTGAAAGTTCTGCTATCACACAG
Organism: Phaeotremella skinneri; assembly: GCA_001599695.1. Lineage (NCBI taxonomy): Eukaryota > Fungi > Basidiomycota > Tremellomycetes > Tremellales > Phaeotremellaceae > Phaeotremella > Phaeotremella skinneri. The sequence goes on along the minus strand of BCHT01000011.1, from coordinate 765,619 downwards.
TGACGGTCAAGGAGAGCATCACGAAGGCCGTCCAGGAAACTACGCAGAAAACTGGCCATGGGAAGGTGAGAGCCGACGTCACTGCATGTGAAGGAAGATCGGCTGAGATTTCGTCCTCATTTCTGGGCAGCCATCCGCCCTGCTGACTACCTGGATGCAGGAGTGATCAGTGGTGGAATGTGTAAGTTTTCATCATTCCACTGTCTCCGTCATTCAGGCTTACATTTCAGATATTTGATGGATCTTCTAGTGTAAGTACAAAATCGAATCAGCTTGATACTGTCGAATCACACTGGCTGATCGTGGAGCGTATCCTGAAAGGCAACAATCCCTTGTTGAACGGCTACCTCTTGATAGTCGATTGACTGCTGTGTTCAATTCCGGCCATGTGGGAACTCTAATGCATCTGCCATACAAGGTGAGCAGTCTGTTGATGTCCCAGACTCATCAAGTTTTCGTTGTAAAACAGAGCTTGGTCGGCATTCTGGGTAGTGTCAGTCTCAGGCTGATGACTTGACCGAATATTCAGTACAGTGCACATTGGCGGAATGAAGCTAACATGGAAGACCCTACTTCGCCGAACTCGATTACGCAAGATCGGTATCCGCAGAAAAAAGTGTTGGTATTCGCTTCGATGAGCAAACTAGGTCATGTTAGTCTTGACGCTACTTCGGTCAATGCCTTTCCAGCAATCGTGGACACTGACGATATTATTCAGCACGCGGGTGGGAGACCGTGGAAAAATAGTGATTCAGGGAACACAGCTTTAGTGAGTATTGAGTATCTCCGTCTACCTGTGGTACTCCTCTAACTAGCTACGTGTTAAATGTTTGACAGGCCTTCATGAATTCCCTCACCGAAGACGAACCGCAGTCGTATGACAAGTTGCTACGGAATATGAGAAGTTCCATGATAAGCTGGGATGTGTGGCAGGTACCGTATCTTTCTTCATCTCAGAGTATGTGCCTTTGACTGCACCTATGTTATCGCAAATGACGTGCTGGATTGAAGAGTATGTATCGCTGATGCTCCTGCTAGCAATCGACCTTAGATCAAGGGTCGAGTTGTGAGAGAGTATCGTAGGTTCCGGGGAATGGCTTGGAGAGGGTTTGCACAAAGCACAAAAGAGTACTGTAGAAGAGATAGAATAGCACAGGAAGAAATGACATGCATGCAAGTGAGATGTAGCTCGAAAATGCGTTTGTTCAGGTGTAAACATGGATTCGTTCAACTATGTGAACCTGAACCTTGTTCCGCTACATGGAGTCTTGCCGATCTTTATAGTGGAAATACGAACTGTGTTCGCCCTCGGCAGACGCTGTTGTGGACTTTTTCATACCCTCATAACACGGCGCACCCGAAGCGCTCCTATCCACAGTTGGAGAGAATAGAGATGAACCTGTCAGACACGTACCACTACGCTGTAAAGTCTGCTCAAGGCGATGAAGTGGATGAAGTACAGCATCCAACGAAGCGAGTCGTTTTGCCACACAGGCAAGCTGCCACCTTGCCACTATTTGTTCCGTTAATATCCTCCTCCTCCTCCTCACATCTTGGCTCGCATTCTATCATCCTATATTACTATTCACCTCCGACATGCGCACCAGACGCGACCCATCCGGGGCCTCCACCTCGACCTCGAAGGCCCCTATCAACCGTCCAGTCCCAACTCGGACGCTCCGTCAGCCGTTTCGACTGGACGTAGCTGATCGAGAATCTACCGCGGAGAGTGGCCCAAGTGATCAGGAGATCTTGAGGAAGACTTTGAACAGGAAAGTAGAGCTGCAGAGAAAGACCGAGCGATGGATGGATATCCTTATGGAGGAGACTGTCTCTCGTGAGAAATTCAAGAAAGCCGTGAGTGTTATGGTATTGTACACCTTTAGTCTGCTTTGCTGAGCGAAGCTTTCAGTCCATATACCTTCAACCCCATCAGTACCTTGAAATCCTACATGAACGACATTTGAACGATCACTGTTCTTATCCACTCTGTCCTAACCCACCCAAAGCACCTTACAACTCCAACAAGCGGATACAGATCTCAACGACACATCGGAGTATCACAGAGACTGCGGGCAATCCACTGGACGGATACTGTTCCAAGAAATGTAGAACCAGAAGTGGATGGGTTGAAAAAGGTCTAGAAAGAAATACCGAGCCGGTTTGGTTGCGGTCCGGAAAGGGAGCTGGGAAGGGGAGTGGGGTGGAATTGCTGGAAGACCTGGAGGACAGGGGCGAGGTGACGTGGGAGACGAAGGGGGGTGAGAGGGTCAGGATATTGGGCACAGGGACTGGGAGAGCCAATGATCGGAAGGGGTCCGAAGAGGGGGTAGCAGAAGATGATGTGCAAGCTTCTCCCCCCAAAGATCCCGAGAAACCTGGTCAGCCGGCTAGCTCCAAGCCAGTGTCGAAAGTCTCGGAAATCCTGGCAAACTTGGTAATCCACGAACGACCCACGCCTTCCACCCCGCCAACAGCTCCGAGTCTATCACCTGCTCGACCTGTTATCACTACATCTCCGTCCCCAAAAAAATCATCCCCATCAACGCCTGTACCACCTGCCTCAAAACGTCAGACACCTTCTTCAATGCTTTCAACATCTACGACGAGACTCGCATCAACACTCATCACTGCGTCCAAAGGCTTGAGTGATAATGCAATAGCAGCTGGATCTGCAGTCGAGGAGGGAGATGGAGACGAGTGGGAGGAGGAGGAGTGGGAGAAGGAGATGGGATGGGGGGATGCGGGAGATGAAGAGTTTCAACGATTGTTCGAGGAGGCTCGACTTGCTAGGGAGCTACTGGATGGTGAGAAGGTGGCGGTGGGCGCCAGGTAAATCGACTTCAGATATCCGTATCCAATTCGGTCTTTCTGGAGCACTGTGGATCGCCCTTCACACGCTCCGACAGTCTGTCGCATTGCCATTCTCCCGACTGTGAGCTAGACAGCTCTACCCAGCATGGATTGCGAGGACCCTCGTGGAGGATCACGACGATAGCCAGGAGAAGGCTGGGCCACCTTTGCTACGACGCTCCTCAGCGCGGCGGGGCGGATTTCGTCAGAGCATTCGAGACAAAGGCTATCCATTCATTGTCGCTCGTTCGCCTTTTGTGCGATTGCCCTAAGTATGAGCATCCTAGGATATCCGAACACGTCAGAGCAGACGGAGAGAAAGGATGAGTGGCGGAGAGCGTTACAGAACATATCAAAGGACAGTGGCGGGGCAGAAAATATATAGTAGCATGGATGAGTGGAAGACTCTCAACATTGCACACCCACCACAGCACTCCTCACACCACTCTTCACGCTCACCACAATCTATCACCAAACACAATGTCGGTCCTAGTCGCTACCCCCAAACTCTCCCATCCAGCTCTGTTCACCGGTCTCCCGACCCCACCGCTCACTCCAACCTCTCCCACTTCCCCTCGTCGATCCACCACTACCTTCTACCAGCCTCCAACCCCATCCAAAGCTGCTATCAATGCCCCGGTCCCCAAACCCAATGTCAATTACGCGATGCTACGTGCCCACCACGTCCTAGCTCTTCAGAATACCATCGCTCGTCTCCGATGGGAACAGGTGTCGAATTTCTACATCCGCGGCGAAGACGCCTGGCTGAACCACAACAAGATGATCCAGAAGCTCGAACTAGAGCTCAAGAACGTCCAAGAAGCTCAAAAGGGACTGGATCGATTCCCGGAATGTCATGCTCCCGTTGAGTTCCCCCAGCTGCATGGTCCCGATACCAAGGAGGAGGTTGAGGAGAAGAAGAGACTAGCCAGAGAGAAGGACAAGGCGATGGATGAGAAACTCGAGGCTCAGTTCCCGTTCATCAAGCAGCTGTTTATAGGTCCCTTGACTAAGCAGCAGGCGAGGAATGCGAGACAGCTACGAGACATGTTGCGAGAGGGGGATTATGATGGGATATCTGCGCTTTTGCCAAGTGAGAATATGAGGATGTTGATGGCTGATCAGCAAGCTAAGATGGAGGGGCATAAGCTTGCTAAAGAGGGAGCGAGGGATGGGAAGATTGGTAAGAAGAGTTACGAAGAAGAGCGAATGGAGAAGGAACGAGCCAAAATTCAAGCCTTCCTAGCCAATCATCCTCCACCGCCACGCAAAGTCTCTAAACCAAGGATAGGACCGTTGACCCACGAAGAGTATTTGGCCTCTCTCCCTTTCATAGGACCCAAGACGAAGGGCGAGGCTCTGCTTCCGGTGCAACGCGCTCAACGCCACACGATTCTTACGTGGTTAAGGAGACCGTGGGGTGTTTGGGATGAAGAAGCTGCCGAGGTCTTGGATCAGCTGCATGAGGTCGCCAAGAAGCAGATGGAGGACGAGGTCAAGGCTAGGCGCATCGGTCCGAAGACTAGGGAAGAAGCGGAGGCAGCAATGGCCAAGTAGCAGTTTTTGTATTGATGTATCTCAACTGTCCACATCATATAGGCGTACAGTTCCGTTGCATATCGTACCATGGATATCACTATGATAACGTCCGTGGGTGATCATTCCGATTCGTTCACATCTTTCCCCTGATCCTCCCCATCCTCTTCAAGTGGTATCATCCGTCTAGTTGGACTTCGAGCGACAGGCGTGTCCAAAATCTGATTGTCAGTGAACACACAAATGGTCAGACATACCTCTTGCTTCAAGATCTCCCCAGACACTTCTTCCTTGTCCTCAATCTCTTCCTCGTCTGCTACACCCAATTTCGTCCCCTTTCTAAATATCTCTCCCTCCTCTTCAACCCACGCACGACTAGTTTGGTGAACGACAGGCGAAGTCACGCCTAGATCTACTAGTCTTTCCTCTCTAGCGGTCTCAGTATCGACGGAAGGTTGTTGCCTTCGTTCCAGACCCAAGCCAAGTCCCGAATTCCGTTTCGCCCGACCCAGATTCCCAACGTCCAGCTCCTCGGCATCGGAATCCCCATCGGAATCGCCGATGCTAAAGTTGGGACTGGATATTTCGACGCTGGGGATTCGCATGTGTCTTCGAGCTTGAATGTGGCGGGTCGTGACAGCAGGCGGGGACGGCGTGGCAACGTTGTAATTCTGACCTGAGCGAAGTGGCGATGATGTTCCCAGTCGACTGGGTCCAACGGTAAGGTTGTGAGAGGTAGGCACGATTTGTGAAGGCAACAATAACCTCGGAGGAGGTGAGAATCCCTTGGCTTGATCTATCTGGGAAGTCAGAAGATCGTTAAGGGATAACAATCGCTCAAGTTCTGTCGGATCTACGGTTTCCTGGACCTGATCCACTAAACGTTCGCGTAATGCCTTTGCCCGCTGGATGAGGTTCCCAAATTCCGCCTTTGGCAACTGACCCGGTTCCCAAACTACATTCGGGCCGCTCTTCGAAGAGGTGAAAATCCGCCCGGCATCAAACCATTTGCCAAGATCCCTGACCGTCTCCTCGGAGACGATCAATACTCGCTCAGGTCGTAAAGTATAGACGTATTCTCGAGCCACTCCTTCAGGAGATTTGGCTGCAGCCTCACGTTCCTTCTCAGCCCGAGCCTCGTCGGCTTCTTTGACCGAGCGGACCAGCGCGGATTTCTTGATGGGTCCCCAGATCGCTTCCTGACCCGCTCGGCTAGACTTGGTTGGAACCGTGGCTGAAGCTGCAAGTTCGGTGTTCCGGATACAGCTCTGCAAGATATTTTGCGAGAGTTCAGACATTTCTTCATTGTTCGGTGGGATACTAATATCCAAGCATCGAATGAGGGTGTTTGATCGGAGCCCGACAGAGATCGCCAGTATTCCGGCGACGTCGATAAGCGGATTGGAGGTGAGGTCAAGGTGGAGGAGGGTTTTAGTCTCTGGTAGGAACTCGGCGAGCGCAATGGCGCCTTCGGTGGTGAGAGATGTGTCGGAGAGGAACAGCCGTTTGAGTGACGCATTAACGGTGAACGTCGTTCGGAGAGCAGCAATCTGGATGTTAGACAGTTCATGACATGCAAGACTTACCCCTTCAAGGCTAGGGCCGCAGCACGGATTGGAAGACATGTCCAGAGTTTCAAGCGACGAGTTGTATTTCTAATCGTGAGCTATAACCCTCTCATCACGACTTACCAAAGCCTCGGCAATAGCGGTTAGACCTGGCGCCTCGATCTTATTGTCACTCAGATTGAGAACTTTGAGCGTTCGATTTCGCTTCAACACCTGGGCAATGTATCCGACCCCGTTCTGGAATTGGTCAGCAAAACTCAGAACGACCGACTTGCCTTGATTTCGTTGGATTTCAAATCCAGAGTCAATAAACGTCCAATTCTCTCCACCCCATCTAGCGCACGCACGCTCCTCTGAAGAGCAACACTTGCACCTCCAACCTCGGGCGTCGACAGCCGGCCCTCGGCTGATATAGAATTGAGAGTGAAGCCGGCGCCCTCCTGCATCGCCGAATTACCTCCGCCCGGCATAACCAGGGGATGTTTATGGGGCGGAGGTGGTTTGTAGCCTTCCGGGATGGTTCGAGAAGTGACTCCTCCGGCTGATGAAGAGACCACAAGGGGTATCGGAGGAAGATTGTCGTCTCCATTAGTATTCTCGGGGTTGGTATGAGAGCGGCGTACCCGGGGGAGATAGGGTTGGTCCTGGGCGAGGGAGGGGATACTGCTGAGTGCCGGGAGGGCGTTCGCCGAATCGGGATAATCGCGTATCATGAGCGCGAGGGACACTGCACCAAGTGGTCCAATCCTGTTCCTACGAAGGGATATGTTCTTGAGGTCGGACGCACGGATTCCCAGCGCTGACGTTAGCATAACTTGAGCATGCAACGTACCTAGAGGCTCAAGTGTCACAGGACGTAGACCGCATCCATCCAGTCGTAATGTCTGGATAGCAGCTGGTTCCTGCTCATCGGATTCTTTCAATAACGGAGCGGGAAGTATGAATGCACCGTATGTATCGTCCGTTCCGTTGACATCCGTCTCATGAGGTGGTATAGGAGGGAGAGGCTTGTCTGGGTGGTTCAACGCTTGCACCAGATAGTCTATCCCTTTCTTATCCCATACCGTATCAGACAGATTGAGATATTTGAGCGAGCGTGCCTGACGTTAGCAGAGCCAATACTTTGAACCCACCCTCTTCAAGAATACAGAGACCAATCGCCACCCGCCAGCCTTGAGCTTTTTGTTTCCTGCTAGACTCAGATTCGGCAGCGTTCCACTGATGAGCAAAGCATGAAGTATAGGTTTCAGGGCATCGTCGCTCTCCAAAATCCCATTCTCAAGTCTGAGCTCCGATAGTCCCCACTCGGCCGAGAGGATATCAGCAAATGCTTCAGCAGCGTGGCGGTTGAATGGAGCTTCGACGGTCTGGGATGGAGGGGTGGAGTTGGGTTCGGAGGACAAAGTAAGGAATAGATGGCGTGGTCTTGGATGGGCTGGAAGGATCTGAAAACGAATGTCAGTCATTGACAGCAGATTATGAGATGTAACCTACTTCTAGACCTCGAATCACGCCCAATCGGGGTCGTTCTTCACGTATGCGACAAGCACTTTCATAAAGCGTCACCAGACGTTGTGGCGTCCAATATTCCGGTCCAGTAGTCGACGTGAGTAAAGACCGATGAGTCGTTTCAATCTATGGTCAGCTCCGCATCACGAACCACCTACCCTTTTTCGGTCCTCCAACACTTTCTGACTCCAAGGCTCGCCTTGAGAACTGATAGGATAGGTGATACTCATACTGGGGAGGACGAAGGTTGCTCTCCTCAATGGCTGTTTCTGACGGCTCTTCTCCGACATCATAGGAGACGACGTGTCCGGGAGGGAAACACTTTTCGGCATAGGAGAAGACGTCGGCGTAGTGGTGGGAGACGCGAATCTCCCGAGACCTAACCCAAATCGTCCGGAAATAGCATTCAAAGTCCCACCAACAGCCGCAGTCACGGCGGCTGCACCGCTACTTGCAGTTCCTACGCTAGAAGGTCCAGCAGGACTACCTCCAACTGTCCCATTCACTGATGAAGATGGTCCAGCACGTCCAGAGACAGAGCTGGTTGCAGCGGAACTCCAAGCAGAGACTTCACCTTCTGGTCCTATCGGATCGAATAGACCCCGCGCACTTCCGCCAACCACGTTGACCGAGCCCATGACGATATCCCGAATCTTGTTCGTCAACGTCGGTTTGGCTGGGGGAGGTGGAGGTTTCAGGATCCCTTTGGTCGGAGGTTTGGGTCGCCGTTTGGCAGGCGTCGGAGGTGGCGAGACAGTAGCTGCTGTCGCTAATACCGTTGAGCCTTGTGATGGGGAGGAAGCTGGTTTCATGGTCGGAGCTGAAGGGGAGGGAGGCGAAGACGACGGGCTTGAAGGTGCTGCGACTGGGACTGTCGCCGACGATGCCGAAGACACGGGCACAGGTTCTGGTGCGTCGCTGGTGATGTTCTCGGCTGGAACCGCTCCCTCTCCCTGTGAGGGAGGTTGCTCTCCGGATGGCTGTTCGTCTGCCATCGTCGTTGTTGCTGTCGTTGCTGTTGAGGACGCCAACCATACATGGTAGCGCAGTCCGGCACATAGGACAGGTACTTATTATGTAATATGTAATGGCCCGTTCAAGACCACGTGACGTAGCTGGTCTCTCCATCACTTCCTCATCCTCTTAGCTGTCGAACAGCTACTAGCAACCTTCATATTCGCAACTATGCATCATGCCTGCACCAACCGGGGATGAGGAATCCGCGAGACGTGTGGTATACTCAGATACTGTACGATTTGCTCTTCAACGACTAATTTGCATCAACGGATTTACAATGCTGCTTCCCCTCTCCTCTCCCCCTTCCATTCACCATCCCGCATTCGACAGAACCCGCCCAGCCCCAAAATCCCCTGCCGCTCCATCACCAACTCTCCCGTATTAACATTAATCCCTCATTTCCACTGACCCGCCAAACCAAAAATCAAGTGCCATGCCTATATGTGTTTCAATCATTCGCTAACCGTAACCGTAACCGTAAACGTAACTGTGAAGATATGAGAAGGGGAATGTATTCAACGGCTTCGGTCCCGGGGTAGGTGTTGTGTATTTTTTTTGAGAGGGAACGAGGAGCATCCTTTACTGAGTGAGACGGAGATGAACGAGAGAGGCGGGGTGGGGAGATTGTACCAATAGAGGAGAGGTTGATGAGGGGTGGATTGGAGAGGAGGTGTAGGTTGCGATTCGGGTGGAGGGAAGATTGACGAGTATGGAGTGAGCGGGAATATGATGTTTTCGGTAACCTGAGTCCCGATCCATTCTCAGTCAGTCCAATCACTTGGACACAGCATTCTGAGAAGGGAGCCTCTCTCCTGCACCTCCAGCTGGTCCACCCCTGCCCCTACCTCTCCCTCTCGACACACCATTCGCCCCCCTCTCTCCGTTTTGTCCGTTCACACCTCCCTGACCATCCTCCCTACCCGGGCCACCGCTCCTCCCACCCCTACCCCCAGGTCCTCCACCACGTCTACCGCCGACCCCAGCCTCACCGCCGGTACCGGCTGCACCACCCTGACCATCCCTCCTAGGTCCGCGCTGATCCTTCTCTTTCCTTGTCTCAAAGTTCAGCTTCTGACCAGGAGCAACGGTCACGCCACCCTCTCCACCTTGGCTGACGTTCAGGGAGGCGATGATCGCTTTGCGTGCTGACTCGACTTTGGCGAACTCAACAAATGCGCAGGCTTTCGATTTGACAATCTCGACTTTGCTGACCTCCCCAAATCGCAGGGCGACTTGACGGAGGGTCGACTCGTCGATGGTTTCCCCGGTTGTCTGGTTGTCGATCGACCAGTTTGGCAGCTGAATCGAAATGTCAGCTGCTGTGCTTCACTGAGGAAACTGACGAGCAAAAGTTCACCTTGACAAAGCAGTGCGCAGTTTGAACCTTCAACGCATTCTCATAAAGTGGGTGTCGGGGTGTGGGCGCAGATGAACCGCTAGCCGCAGGGGAGGGAGTGGAAGTAGGCTCCTCCTTCTTAGCCTGGGGAACAACGGCAGCTGCGGCAGCAGAGAGGGCGGATCCTATGCTGGTACCGACCTGAGACGCAGCGAGGGCCGAACCCCACGCTCCCTTACTTGCGACACCAGAAGCAGCGAGAGAAGCCCAGGACTTGGGCTTTGGTGGAGCAGCAGGGGCTGCCGGAGCAGAAGTCGGCGTAGAAGTTCCGTTGGTGGCAGGAGCCTCTTTCTCAGCCGCGGGGGTGGCTGCCGGAGTGGATTCCTCGATTGGGGCAGCGACTTCGGCTGCTGGAGCCTCCGGTGCGATGTCCTTGTCGGGGATGGCGGCAACTTCGGCTTCGACAGGGACGACCGCCGGATCGGGAGCAGCGGGAGCTGAAATGGGCTCGGGCTCGGGTGTGGGTTCCTCAGCAGCAGGCGGCTCCTCGGCTTTCACTTCGGGCTCGTATGTAGGAGGGACTTCCACCTCGGGTTTCTCCTCGACAATAGGAGCCGCAACTTCCGGCTCCTCAGCCTCTGGCTCGTCCGCCTCAACCTCATCGCTCTCCTCCTTGAGATAACGGAAGATGTCGTTGAGGACAAAGTAGCCGCCAGGCTGTTCGGCAAGGAAGAAAGTTTGGGTAAATTTACGCCATGCACCGTTGTCGTTTGACATTTCGCCGATAACAAGGATGATGACGCCTCCGCCAGCGGAGGACTGCGAGTCGATGGAGTGGATGTAGACTTTACATTCGTTGTAGCCAATAGCAACGATGCGTTCGTGAATTTCCTAGAAAACGAGTCAGCAATCCATGAATGTGGCGGTTTCGGATCCATGCAGATCTACCATGATCTGCACATTTTGGAAAATGTGTCGTCGACAACATGCTGACGAACGAGCGACGTACCTGCTGACCGAGCGCAACCTGGGCATCCTCGCCTTCCTCGCCATGCAGGAATGTCGATCTCTTATTGTAGAAACAGTGAAGACGATGAGGTGATTTGTTCATAAAGTTGCTACATTGTCTCGTGATTAGCAACGGTGATACCATATGAGGAGGGTGCAAGTGGATCGGATAGGTCCAGTGACTTCCCAAAATGTTGCTACTACTCACTAGTACTGAGGCACAAACTGCCATCCGACATCACTGGGCTGTACTTTGGAGGTCGCAGCTGTTGATGTGGAGTCGGTGGAGGTTACGGAATGACCGTTGGTTTGGGTGGAGAGGTCGACCATGATGGCTGGAATAGGCGGGAACAGTCAACCAACGTCAGCCTTTTGCTCACTGACATGCAGTCGAGCTCAACTGACAGTAAACAAGGTACTCACGAGATACACGTCCAGATAAATCAAAAGCCTGTCAGGCGCTCGTTAGTTGATGGAGAGGGAAAGATGCCGCAAAAATGAGCAGTGCAAAAACGTGAGAGTAGCAAAAGCTGGCTGGATAGATGCAGGCTCAGATTCTTCTTATCGCTGCAGGGGAGTGTAGGTCGTCAAGGGGTGGAGTGTCGAGGGGGATGGTATAGCTGTATGAATAATATATATATATAATGAACCAGATTTCGAGCGACATGAGCGTCGTCCAACGCTCTCGGCAATCTCGGCAATTTGGTGGATGACACCGTGTGGCACTTGTTGGTGGTGTCAGCGCTTCGCGTCGTTCATATTCAAACCACCACCCCCCTCATTTGCTATCCTTATACTCAATACTCTTCCAAAGAAGACCCTCCTCAACAGTCCCCCTGACGAGGCAAACACCCCATCTCTCAATAAAACAACCACTGGAAGTCGGACACCCCGCAGCCTCCACCATTCCTTCCATCTCCCACCCCAACTCCCTCCACCTTCACGCCATGTCAATCGACCTTCAACAGTCCTTGTCTGAGCTGCAGGCACTCTTCGACCAGTCGGGGGGTTCAAAGGCTGAGATCACGCTGAGATTGAAGAAGCTCAAGGTAAGTTCTTGTGTATGTAGCGATGACTGAACGGACGTTCATGTTGTCATGTTGCTGATCTCTCACTCACAGCTCGAGCTCGCTCAATCTGGGCTGTATTTTGCGCCGTTATCTGCGAATCCTCAGGACCTTCAAGCGACTCGTGAGCTAACTCGCTTCCCTGGGGTGCAATACTGTGAAATCGTCTGACACTTTGCCTCAGGATCCATTCTCGAGCTGGCAACTTTCCACTCCCTCCGGTCAGGAGACATCAAAGCATACAAGCAATACAACTCGTCTCTCCAGCCCTTCTATACCGACCTTGGCACGATCCTCCCTCCCTCACCTAACCGGCCAGTCATATTTGGCCTCCATCTGCTGAGTTTGCTGAGTGAGGGCAAATTGACCGAATTCCATACTGCATTAGAAACTCTAGATCCTAAAGAGCTCGGGGATGCGTTCATCAAGTGGCCTGTTGATCTGTGAGTCGGTGCTGGGGGTGATGCGGATTATAGGCTGGATTGAAGAGCTCGATGAGATGTTCCACATGCTGATACTTGCATCTCCCAGGGAGAAATGGTTGATGGAAGGAGCATACAATAAAGTATACCGTGCACGGGATAGGGTTCCAAGAGAGGAGTACGGCGTTCTGCTGGACAAATTGATGGGGACGGTTCGGTGAGTGAAATTGTGTCTGCCGTATGAGCTTTGCTCATCATAGCTGACGACTTATGAAGAGGACAAATTGCGTCAACGATCGAAGCGTCCTACCCATCTCTTCCCCTCCATAACGCCTCTGCACTCCTATTCTTCAAAGCCGGAGAGACGTCTCAGCTGACCGAGTTCACGACATCAGTGAGTCTCACTTGATACTGCTTTCACGAAGCAGTGGTCTACCGATATACCCCACAGCACCACTCATACTGACTTTCATCAGCGCAACTGGATTCTCCAACCTTCCACCCAAACGTTCACCTTCCCCTCCTCGACACCTGCTGATATAGCCTCGGCAACCAGCCTTGACCCGAGCGCCACGGTCTCACATGCACTGAAAGGTATCGACAGGGGCTCGCCGATGATCACCATGATCGGCCCAGCGCTAAAGCTGGCTCAGCAGTTGGAGGCTATTGTTTAGTGGTCATGCGATGGTCCGGATATTACCATGTCTTCTTATTGTATGCATAATTATACCACGTCAAGCTTGAGTTGTAGAGCGGGTCACTTAACGAAGTCGGATATCTGGCCCTCCAAGAGGAGACAGGATTTTGTGATAAATTACTTGCGGGGCTGGAACAGTGTCCGTTATGCGGTCCGCCTTGATTACTGACGGGTTCGCCGCCTCTGGCATCGGCGATTCACTAGCTAAGCCCTGCCTTTGCTCTGCTCCACATCTTACCGCTGCCCATGAGGTTATGATGACAGGCAAACGGGGTTCGGTCCCACTCGCCTAAGGATATGGGACATGGGAAGCTTAACCTTCAAGAGTGAAAGAACCCTTACGCGTTGGGTCAAGTCCATTGACCGGTCGTTCTTCTTGAAGAAGCAGTGGAACCAAGACCAGACCGATGGAGTGTTCACTAGGTTATACCAAGAGCTATGAAGGGCTGGTACACGAAACGCAGAGATGCTAACAGCCAACTACAGAATGTGCCCGGGCGATGTTAGGGTTTACAAACTGCCACATTGAGTGGCGAGGTGTTGGCCTCACTGCGTTTCGTACCAACCTCTCGCTCCTGGGACCTATCATGTTGTCTTAGCATCCGTGTAGAGCTAAGAATCTCACGGTAAGTCTTCTATGCGTTTAAAGCTTCAGTCCAAAGCTAAGAAATCTACTGGCTTGAAGCTTCACCATAGACCAACATCTCTCGACAACGCGCTCTCCGTGTGGCACCTCGTGTGGCACCTCTTCTTCAATTCGACTTTCGGCGCTTCTTGCTCCGTTCTTACATGCGACATGCATGCATTATCGTGCTCAAAGCCATCAGAACTTATTAAATACCTCAATTACATTGCATTTGAACTACCAATTGATACTACAAAGGGAAACCGACCGGGATAGGCGGCCGAGTCCGCTCCCCGTCCCATCGTCCCCAAATCGTCCCTTCCTCGACCAAAACAATTCTTCACTGTCCCTAGATGATCCAAACACTCTTATAAGACATACATGAAGCTGGGATTTTCCCAATCAGTCATGTCGTCGAAAGAATGAGCGTTAAATTGGGTCATGTCGAAGCCAGACTGTCTCATCTGCTCAGCGAGTTCGGCCTTGTAGGCGTCGGCCTCGGCTGTGGACATGATGGACATGTCCTTGATGTTCGCTGGCATGCCGAGAGCGACTCTCCTAGCCTCTTGTTTGCGGTTCAGGTAACGAAGGTAGAAGCCCATGGAGACAACCAGGAGGAATTCGACACACCAACAGCCGATGTCGACGTAGAGACCAGTCAGATAGACGGGGGCTTCCCTGGTGAGGTAGACCTGGGGTCCGATGGTGTTACCAACAGTCAGAGCTGCGAACATGGTGGCCGTAGTGACTACTCGTTTAGTGGTACCAGCAGCATTCAGATTACACCATGAGATCAAGAGAGGCTGGATGGCGGCGAAGAGGTAGGCAACGTAGTAGCAGGCCATTAGTCCTCCGGGCTTGGATCGGGGTACTTGGGTAAGACCAACGGCACCAGCGATCGGGAACAGGGTGACAATGGCAAGGATGGGCCAACGCATCTTGATCTTGTTGGTGAGGTAGATACAGAGGAGGAGAGATACAATTCCGATACCACCGGTTGGGATCTGCATGAGGATCGTGGTGAAGGTGTCGAAACCGAAACCCTTGGTGATAAGACCTGCAGATGACTGGATCAGTAGGTGTTCAACTGAGATGAGATGAGAGAGCGAAGAGTTACTTACCACCAAAGGCACCGATACCACCGGATGGGCAAGCGGCGCAGAACCACATACCGGCCCACATGTAAGTCTTGGGGTCCATGTAGGTCTCCTTAACCTGGGACCACTTCCAGACGGAGGTCTTGGTACCGGTGTTGTTCTCCCTGAGACGGTCGACAGCGATGAGTCTGTCGTTACCCTTTCGGAGGAATTTAGCGGTGGTAGGCGAGTTGGGCATGAGGTACCAGACTAAGGGGACGAAGGCGAGACCAACGGAACCGATGAACAGGAAGATACCCTGGTATGGTCTGATGGGACTCGAGGCATTGTCGGAAATGGCCTTACCGATACCGTAGGCCAATAGGGGACCGACAATGGAGGCGCACGAGTTGGCGATTTGATAGGCGATGGTTCGGTATGATTGTTCTCGTCGGATCCACCACATTTGGGTCACAAGGACGAACGAGGGTAGAATGGTGGCTTCAAAACATCCGAGGAAGAGACGGCAGATCACAAGACCAGTCTATGTGACAAGTCAGCTTGAAGTGATAAGTACGAGGGGGAAATGTTTGACGACAACTCGGGGGAAAAACTGGACAATAACTCACAAAGTTGTGAGCGGCGGAGGTAATGATGGTGATAATACTCCAGGCAGTCATGTTGAACATTACCCAGTACTTGACGGGGAAAACGATGAGGGCGTAAGAGGAGAGTGGCTGGCAAACGAGTTGGGCGAGGTAGACGACGGATGACAACCATGAGTACTCAGTACCGACAAGGCCGGCCTCGGCCTGGATGCTGAAGACTGCAGCGTATGAGAGGGAAGACTTGTCCATCTAGTCATTGAGGAAGAAATGATGTCAGCCAACACCTCCTGTGTCCTTTAACTGGAACAAGCGATTCGCCACACTAGCACTCACCTGTTGAATGAAGTAGATGAGGCACATAGGAATGCAGACGTAGATATCGATCATTCGGAGCACACGTTTGCTGTCCTCTGGTGTTGCCTCAAAGTGGCCTCCAGCCTCCTCGAGGAGCCTGGCAGCATCGTCCAGCTGGTTATTTGCACCCCTCTTCTTATTATGGTGGTGCGATTCCGGATCGACATGTTCGGTGTGCTCAATCACGACCTTCTCGTCTTCGACTGGTGAAAATTGCTTCTCCGCCATCGTGCTTGGTAATCAGTGTGTCGATGGTGTATGAGAGTGTAGGACTGGGGGGAAGAGTCGATGAGCAGAGATGTGGGGTTTTCTATATACGCTGAAAATCGACCGGACTCGGAGGAAGTGTCTTTTGGTTAGCCTTGCCTTGGCATGAGAGGAGCTCGATGGGCCGGTGAACGGGCGTAGACAGGGGCTGCATGCTCTCACTCGGTGACGGTGCGGCGGTTTCACGGGCCCCATGACATTCAATCTGGCGTATCATTCTCCCAACGGACGCCGGTAACACCGGTCGGTTCTCCTCGGTGCAAGCTGCTGCGAGTACGTTGGCGACTACGGGCGCCCACAGCCATGTCTCCTGATCTCCTAGCTGTCCCCCGACATTGGCTCCGAGGATATCCCATTAAGGCGACTGACGACTCCCCAGATTGCGCCCTGACACCGGGGGCCGGAGCTCCGGGGTTTCCCCCGAATTCCTCCCGGAGTCTCCATCATTGCCCCGCAGTGTGAATGGTGCCACACTGCGGGGATCAGGGAAGAGAGCACGCGGCCTCGACCTACTGAAACTCAGGCACGGCTAAAATGGTATTACTTACTTACGGCATGCTGTTCTTAAATTCTTAGATCTTTACATAAGTATGTCATGCTGGCACGTCATAAAGCTGAGATCCTACACTGCCATGCAGATGACATGGGGCTCTATCCTACATGCCAATGAAACGGATCGTTTCCGTGCATGCATTCAGGCTCTGTCGGTCTTCGGGAGACCTTTCATGAATGCCCAAGAACATGCTCCATGGCCAGGCAAGGAAACAACAGATGTTAGGCCGAAAACATTAGCACCAAATTCAGTTGAGCGCAGTTGTTCAAAGGAAAAATGATCTCCCGGTTGTGAGAGTCGGTCCGCCCGGCCCAGACATTGCGGGAGTCGTAGGTGTCGGTGGGAACGTGTCTACCTCCAACAAAGTTTGGATCGACCTACCCTTCCTGCCCTGGGCTTGGCCCTACTGCGGCCCAGCAGAGCTGCAGAACTGCGCTGAACAGCTGCCCATGCCAAACGCAAACTCTGCCCCTGCAGTTTGAGCACGAGTCGACGAACGAGGGGATGGGACCAGGATCCTTGTTGGAGCCCGATCATGACAAGATCCGGTTAATTTTCACACAGAAGATAAGTTACAGATCGATCCGAAAATCGACCGAGCATTCTATTTGGTCCCATCGTCCCGAGCCAAACATACGCCTCACACAGTTTTTACGCCGTCGTTTCGCCGGAATATCTTCGACATCGTGCTAATCGTCTACCTTGTCCTTTTGTGTTTTTTGTTCTTCCTCCGAGTAGCTCCGGATCAGCGGGCCGCGCTCTATTGTCTTCGCCGAAGTTGCGGTCAACCATCCGGGCCGGCGACTACGGCGACGATCTATCTTCTTTGAGTTGATCCGATAAGATGGGAGGGGATGGTGTCCGTGTCGGAATGCCGTGTCGGTGTGCTGGATGAAGCTGCCGTAATAGCAGATTACCTCCGTGATGTTGGATGAGTCAGCCCGGGGATAGTCGCAATGTGTTTGTGTACGATTGTACAGATGTCACTGTGAACAGGACGGATTCATTGCTGGGACAGTTGTCGACTCGTGACACAGCGACAGCGACAGACTCGACAGGGTTGACGTTTACTTGCTACTTCTTTAACGGTGTCTCTTGACCGGGAACCGGCTCAGGAACACCACTTATCTATCGGTTTGCACGACACAGCTCGACGAAGCGAAGAAAACTGTTGTTTCGTAGCTATGAAAATGGCGTAACTAACGAATGTGCTGAATGTCCTTCCGCAAGTCATAATGCTTCCCCACTTAACGATCCACCACACATTTCTCGTCCCACCATCACACCCATACCCACGTTGACTGTCTCACTCCTAGCTCATCGCGCTCAAAGCATCACAGCGGCCGCTCCGACCACTGCTACTACCAACGTAGACACAAACCCTGCCCCAGTAACTACCCCCTCCGCTCCACTCGCCTTAGTAGTACTCGCCGAAGCCGCTGCGCTTCCCGTGGCGGCAGTAGTCGAGCCTGTGGCAGTGGGGCCGGTCGTAGTTGCCCGTGAACCGGAGGCGGAGTTAGAGCCCGTGGACGACGCAGCGGTTGTGACTGGGGTGGAGACTGGGATGGAGGTGGTGACACCGCCTGTTAGCGAGGCGACTGAAGAGCTGACGGCGTAATTGGCCGTGTTGATTCCGTCTGCGAAGTTGATCAGCTGGAGTCTCGGTTTTGCAGAACAGGGGGAACTAACTAGCAATGGTGGTGTAGGAGACGCAGTTGGATGTCTGGGGGATGCTGTAAGGAGCCAGTGTGAGCCATCCAGCAGTAAATAGTCCACTTGACTTGACGACAGACCCCTGAAGGCAAACTCACAAAGCAGGTGCAGAGGGTGTAGTCAAATCTCCGACCGTGAATTGTTGCGCCGCACCCGCACCGTCAGTGTAGGTCCCGGTATACCTTTGTCGGAATGTACTGGTGCTAGCTCCCGTGGGATACAGTCCTGGTGGAGCAGCGGGGTCACCATCGCAAGAGACGAAAGTCCCGTTGGATTGGTAGAAATCAGGACCAAGGGCCATGACGAAATTGCATCCCATCATATCCAGAACGCTAAATTGCCGGAGGGGTCAGTTGATGGATTCATTCATTATATAAAATTGACGAGAGAGCTCACTGTTCGCATTGTAGAGCGGCTGTCACATTGGCCGTCTGGGCGGTACATATCCTCAAGCAGTACTGGTCATAGGATATCTGTTATCCGACAATGAAGATATGATCAGTAAGTGGTTCCCAACCTGTTCTGCGACATGTGGCACAGACGAGACTCACGAAAGACATCCATTCCTCGTAGAAGACATCCCTGCCCGAAACGTTGGACGTTACATTCCCGCCGATCGGATTCCCCAAGTTCTCCGCTCCGTGAGGGTCCAGTTCACCTCCGAAATCGCCGTACGGCTATGATGTCGATTCAGCCACAGACTTCACTCTGTCAAGGAACAACAATTTCCCTGGCAAAGGTGGAATATGCCGGCGTTTGGCGGCTTAGAATATCAATGTAACTTCACTCACCACATTGATCTTTGTCCCATCAAAGAACCCGGCGATCTGGACATATAAAGGTGTCTTGATGAACTTTGCCGAATAAATCGTTCCATCCGGGATCAGTCTGTATCCCGAGGTATCAGCACTCTTGCGCCACGCAGATTGCCAGCACAGAAACTTCAGACGACGAAGAAAGACAGGAAACACTAACCGAGCGCCATTTCTTGGCTTGGTACAATAAGCTACGACCTCCGCCTCGACATTCCCAATAGCCGATGCAGCTCCTGGAGAAGGTGGTCCATATAGACAGAAATCGTCAACCCCGTTAAGGGAGAGTAAGCGAGAGAAGGAAGTTTGGTTAACGGTGCTTCCGACTGAGTAGAAGGAGGGGGCGGAGGGGTTAGTTGCGCCGTTGGGATTGGTAGCTGTGACTTGGGCTTTGATTTGGGTCGTTAAAGAGAGGAGGGAAAGCAGGAGTGGGAAGTAGGGATGGGATAGCATTTTGACCGGGAATCCGAATTATTAAGTGGGAAAATTGTAATACGTGAAAGAGGTATGAGGCGGATAGACATTGACCTTATATTGGATGGTGTCTAGCACCGCCCCCATGTACTCATTCTGGTCGCCCAACACTACAAACATGCCAAGCCGACTCTTTCTCTCTCAGTTGCTCCGAACATCTCAGTCTCGGCTGGGCTTGGCAGGGTCGGGCTGGATCTGGTCCTGGATCCTGGAACCGTCATGCAAGGTCAGGCGCGTCGGGCGGGGTTTTCGTAACTGCCACTGCTACAATGTGACGCTCATCTCTATTCTCTCTGCAGATAACACACTATACAACATACCGGGATAATGTAGGCGTTTATTGAGCAGACACTAGTCAGCATGCAAGGAAGGAAAGGGTAGTCAATAAGACTGTAACTTGGCATTGGCCGTCAGGGGAGAATATATTGGGGAAAATATCCGATACTGAGGGCCTCAGCCCCTGAACTTGCACCTGAGTCCTTGCCAAGCGGACAGGGAGAGTGGCATATCGACGATCATGTCACGTAAGTAGAGTAAAGTACATGAATCGTCTTGAGCTCAACTGCACCAGTGTCACTCTCGGTAAGTCGCCTAAGAATACATGCTAGGATTGTACCCTCGTCAATCAGAACGCCACGACCTTCATCCTCCAGAAGAGGGCAGATCTTTCTCTCGCTAAATGCACAGGATAATACAATTAATGAAAATATGCATATGTTGCCCTGCCGTATATGATCTAGGCGTAGGCGATCAATACCTAATAATGATACAACGTCACACGTCGACCAACTTCTACCCCAATCCCGCCGAAAATGGTCACCCATTCCACCATCCCAAGAATCCCATCAATCTCGCACCTCACGTCATCGACACTATACATATAACCCAGTCCAAGCCCACCCGCTCAAACCTTGTCCTCTCCCTTGATCTCTTCCTCTATCCGCCCTTCTCCATTGTCCGTTACATCCCCCTCTGCAGTCTTTCGGTCCTCTCCCTGCGCTTGTGCAGAACCGCCTTTCTTCCCGACTCCCTTCCCGATAATCCCCATCCCTCGTAACATCCCCAAACTGGCTATCAGACTCGAGAAACTGCATCCCGCGCCTAGCCAGAATGCGGCCTTCAATCCGTTCAAGGTGGCGTCGACTGTCGATTCTCCCGCAGCGAGAGCTGAGTTGGTGTAGGCATCTGATATCACGGCAGTGATCGCTAGCCCAAAAGAGCCACCTAGCTGTACCAGGGTTTGAAAGAGAGCTACAAACAGAAAGCTGTGGTCAGCAAGGGACGATTATATGGGCGGAAACACTTACCTCCTGCGACACTCTGTTCCTCGGGAAGGGCTAGGACGGAGACGAAGATGGATCCAGTCGCCATTAAGCTGTAAGGCAATCAGCAAGGGGCAGGCCAACTTATCAA
Source organism: Phaeotremella skinneri (assembly GCA_001599695.1). NCBI lineage: Eukaryota > Fungi > Basidiomycota > Tremellomycetes > Tremellales > Phaeotremellaceae > Phaeotremella > Phaeotremella skinneri. Next base: position 744,711 of record BCHT01000011.1, on the reverse strand, counting down.
ATACCACTTACAAATCGGCACCCATAACTCCCATCCACATGGACTGGAATGGGTACTGCCAGTATGATGTCCCGACGTCCGATAGAGCCATCCACACACTCGCCAGGCTGTTCAAAGTCAACTAGAGAGTCGCTTTATTTGAATGATACGTGACCGATGCTAAGCTCACCCAGTAGACAAGATACCGACGCTGATGATCCACTGTGTAGGCACCAAGTTGATGAGGTACGCTACGAGTACATTACACAGGACTCCAGAGACGGAGGTAGGGATGAATCGAAGCATTGCACCGATTGCCCCAGTTCCCTGGACTTGTTGGAAGAACAAAGTCGCATGATACAGCAGGGACTGCGGAAATTGTCAGCGATTATGTTTACGGATCTTCTCTGGTGATAGATCAGAGACGTAAATATTACTTACAACAAAACCCATCCAGGAGACGAAGCCAATGAAATACATGGCAGCCAGACGACCTCTGGCCCGGGTCCAGAGCTGCAATCTCATCAGGGGCGGACGAGACGTGTTGTTGATGACATGACGTTCCCAGAAGAAGAATCCAGCAATGAGTAACACGGATATGATCAACAGAGCGATGATGTCTGCAAAGCATCGTCAGTCATACAGATAATCTCATCAACAGATGCAACCGAGCAGCCTTCATCCGATAAAACGCGTGACGACCGAGACTCGACCTAACTCACATGACGTTTTCCATCCATCCGGCGCGGTCTGACCATCACTGACGACGAATTGGAGGAAAACCAAACCAACGGTGATCATAGCTGCGCCAACCCAATCAATCCTCTTATCCACAGTCTGAATCCCGTCAGCCGGCACCACGAAGAACGCCGTAATCCCCACTGCGGCAGCTAGGCCAGAAAAGAACCATAGGACCGCTCTCCACGTTGCGTACGATGTCAGAAGACCGCCTACGACTAGACCGATCCCGCCGCCTACTGGGGCACCAGCTGAGAAAGCTGCGAAAGCTGTGGATCTGGATTTGCCTTGGAAATTCATTGCAATTATTCCTATGGCGCTAGGAAGACTGAAGGGTACGGGTTTCAGTAAGGCAAGTTTTCGATGATTGAATGGTGGATAATCAATGATAAAGGGGGGTACTGACCTCATTGATGCGCCTGATCCTGCCAGCGCACGGGATACGACCAAAGCTGCAGGAGATTTCATGAAACCCCCAACCAAACACCAGACGGCGTACCAAGTGATACCACAGAGGAACACAAATTTGCGCCCATGGACGTCGGCAAGTCTGCCGGACATGAGGAGGAAGCAGCCGGAAGTGAGAGAATAGGCCGAGGATATCCACTGAAGATCCGTCTCCCGCATACCAAGATCGGTCTGTATCGTTGGCAATGCGATATTGAGGGACTGTTGACCACCTGAACTCATCACCATCGTCGCGGTCACGATGGCTGCGACGCAAAAGGCCCGTATTCGGGTGAGAGGGGGAACAGCGGGCGGCAGTGGGGGTTCGGGTTGATGTTGACTGTCGCTTAAGGAAAGTGACGGGTGAGGGACAAGCACGTCATTTTTCTCGTCTTCATCATTGTATACCAGTGAGTCATCTCTGGATGCTTCCAGGTTGGAATGGGGGAAATGGTGTCGCGGTGGCAAGGTATATGACCTAGTGGTGGATAATTCGATGCCGCTCACGTCGTCCAAAGTTGTAGCGAGCGGTCCTGACGGTGGAGTGGGAGGGAGAACGGCAGACTCGGCAGCGAGCGCTTCAGAGGTGCTGAGATGTGACGAAGTGGGGACTGGATGGAGGGACATGGTGGGTGAATGTTAATGCAAACTGCGGAGGTAGAGGTGATACAGAATGGGCGATCCTTGAGTCTTGAATTGTTTTGGTTGACAGACAGAAACCGTGATTATCAATTCGATGAACGCGCTCTCTCAGATCTTCATGAGGCGATGCAAGAGAGAGACACACTGCCTGGGTATACGATTGACTGACTGACTAAGAGCGATACCGTCGAATATGGTGTCGACACACCCTCTATGTATCCCAAAAAATGAAATGCAAATCCGGCGTTGACCGCGAGAATTCCGCAAGATAAGTTACGGAAAGCATGTGAGCCTGACACTCAAAGTTCGTGGCACACGTGACACAGTCCCATCAAGCCATGAGGCTGGCATCTAAACGATCATTCTACCATATGGACTGCTTGCTTCTTCTTTCCTCTTTGTTCGTTTGACATCATCTTCATCGCCTGCATCACCATGGTGTCGACGCCTACAGCAAGAGCGGTCAACGCCAAGCCTCCTTCCAGGAAATTCGTGCCCCGCCCCGCTCGATCAGCGGCCGACAGGCTGCCATTACTGTATCGAGCTCTGACGGATCAGGTCGATGATGGGTATTTCGAGAATGCCATCAAGACCTGCAAGAAGAGTATGTGTCCTGCTTTACTGAATGCTGTGTGAACTCTTTGTGGAATTCTCAAAACTGACTAGATGATCAGTTTTGAGCCTCGACCCTACGTCGAAACCAGCATTCCAAACCCTCCTCTTCCTGCACCTCCACACAGATGATTACACATCCGCCCTATCACTGCTCACCTCCCCTCCCTCCGAGTCACTTACCACTACGTCCCAGCTTGATTTTGAGAGGGCGTATTGTCTTTATAGACTACATAGAGAGAAGGAAGCGCTGGTAGTGCTTGAGGGTATCTCAGAGGGGAAGGAGAGCGAGCGTAAGGTCCAGCATTTGGAAGCGCAGATTGTAGGGCATTTCCTCTGTTACTGGAAACATACGACGGCATATGGTTAATGTCATTTCAGAGGTACAGACTTGGCGAATATGACCGAGCCCAGGATATCTATGATGACCTGCTAGCTGGATGTGATCCTGTACGTCATCCGCTCTGATCATTTCTCTCTTCATTGTTCAGCATTCTTTCTTCCAATCTCTCTTCCCATATACATCAACTCCGTCTTCGTCTCATCTTATCACCAGCCATCTTACTTTAAACATCAGGCATCCCCGGAGTACCCCGACATCCAAACCAACCTTTCCGCAACATCGACCCACCTCAACTTCCTCTCATCAGGCTACCATTCCCACCTGTCCCCACCCACCAATCCGGCAACAACCTCCACAGCAGGCTACACACCCACCGAAGGCGAGCTGGAGACTTATGTCCCATCCCTCCCAACCGGATGGGCCAAGGTAGGTCTCACGCCTGCTGAGTCCAAAAAATCGACGCCGGCCACCACCGCTCGAGGAGGTCCAGCTTCTTCCAGCAAGGATAAGACTGTTGAGAAAGTTAAGGAGAAGCCGAGACATCGATTACCTAAGGGTGCCATCCTGGGGAAACCTTATACCGTTGACGTGAGTGCTTACTCAGACTCGTTTAGCGCCAGCTCCTCCAGGCTATTTTACAATTGCTTGCACAAATCTTGTGTGTCGCTAAGTTAACCATCGTTCCTTATAGCCCGAACGCTGGATCCCGCTTCGACAGAGGACCTCGGTGCTCTCTGGCCCGACTAAGAAGAAGACAGGGAAAGAGGGCATGGGAACAGGTATGACCCAAGGGAGCACTGCCGGGGGTGCTTCATCGGCTGGAGGTGGCAGTGGAGCAGGAGGCGGGAGCAAGGGGAAGAAGGGGAAGAAGAAGTAGGAACAGTTTCTCGCACAACAAGCGCAGTAGCGAGCAGAATACCAAAGCATAAGTCACAAGTAATGCATGGCAATCATCCATCATCCCATACCAGAGACAATGCCAACCAAACACTCGTACTCGAAATCAAGCTACAACCACAAACACCGATCCTTCAACGCCTTAACACCAATCGCCTCGTACTCGTCCTGTCCGATCCACATATCCGAAAGCGTTTCCAGATTACACATGACCGAAGCGCCTTTCCAGCAAACGAATCTGGGGTTAAGATTCCGAGGCGGTGGCACAATCTGGACATCGGCGATGGCAAATCCCTTGGCTCTGAGTAACGGTGGGAGGCTGTGGGGGTGGGACGCCACATTCAATTCTGATGAATTGACGAGATTGAATGGAAGCACACTTACCGTTCGGCTAAGAATCCTGAGAGCCCTTTGAGAGCCGCACTGCCCCCTATGAGAAGGATACTACTTGAGGCGATTTTGATCTTGTTCTCCGTCCCGCACATGGAGATTGAGGCTGCGATTGCGGCGTCTAGTGGGGACCGCGAGGCTTCGTCGACGATCTCGTACGTCGGTCGGGGTGAGGGTTCGTCAGGCGTCGGTACGGCTGTGGCTGTGTCGCTTGATTGGGGCACTGTTGGGGTTGAAGGGAGGACTGGGGTTCCTGATTGACTTGGCGGAAGGGATGGCTGCGCTTGATCGATGGCTGGGACCTGTGATTCTCTGGGACTGGATGTGGAGACGTCGACAGGGAGTTTGATTTCTGGGGACAGGTGTCGGGTATCGATTGTCTCCTTCTCGCCGTTTGTTTCCTTGCCCTCCAAAGGCTTGTCTTCTGACAATCCGTTTGTCGCTTTCTCCTCTGGATCTGGCAGGACTTCAATGGATGCCACGACTGGCTTGATAGGTTGCAGATGCGAGGTACAGGCATCCATTGCACCAGTCTACATTGCAAGTCAGCTCATCTCCGGATGCTCCAGGGCGTCCAAGGCTACGGCTTACAGCTTCATTGTAACTCGAAACCACTTCGTCGGTAACGCCATCGGACGTATTTCGGAAAGGAAAGTATCCGTTTCCCTTTTTCTCCTCAAAGTCAATCTGAACAAAGTTAGCACGAAGACAGGGCAGGGCGAAAGACGATCGCATCTCACCATTCTGGTATCGAAAAAGACCTGAAAGACGGTCAACATACTGTGGCGCCGCAAGAACAGGGTCACAGCTTACCAGAGGCGCCAGAATGTTCTCGTCATAAGTCCTCAGAGCGTACTTCTGCGTCAATCCCTCAGTCTTGAGGACATAGAAGTCCCAAGGAGTATTGGCTACGAGATGCTATTTCGACCATGCCATTAGTTACTGACTTCTCAGCCAAGTAGCCTGTCCTTACCTCCTCCATGGTACAGATCCTAATCTTTAGGTTGTCCATCATAATCCAGTCTTGTGCTCTTGCCAGATTTATGTCTCGATAAGGGAACGTCGAACGCTGTAGAATTGCTGCGAGCGCAATGGTTATGTCGTCTCCACCATAAGCCAGTTTGATCCTGTCAGATAGGTGGTCAGTAGAGTGTTATACCTTGGAGACCTACCTTGTGTCTTGGATCAACAAGCCGTCATCGATACAAGCAACAGACGTCGTTTGGGCGCCAATGTCGACCACACAGGCGCTGGACAGTCCCGCGCTGAAGATAGCGCAGTACGACTCCTATTTATCGCGCTTAATGCTTATTTCCCTCGGCATTTTGGTTGGACTGACCTGCTGCACCGAAATTTCCTTGAATCCCATGACATTCATAAGGAGCTCGCTCAATTCTTGCACGTACACCCGATCACCATGGTCGGCTACGATGAGAAGAACAGAGTATTTCTGTTTCCCTATCAGTTTCAGGCCTTCTCGTTTTCAGGCCACCACCCACAGAGTATTCCTTCGGCTTTATATTTAGCTCGGTTCGTAGAGATTCTTGAAGGATGGTAGCAATATCATCCATGAGGAGCTGACTGGATTGCCAATCACGAGTATTCAGCCCGCGGTTAAGTATTGGAAACCTGACTTGATAACCAGCTGATTCGGGTAGCCTTATCGCCTGAAAGGACCAAGCATCAGTCCACAATTCACTTCAGCCTCTCCGAGAGAATCCTCACCTCCGTTCCAACCACGAATGGCCGGTCTTGGACTTCCGTCCAATCTATCCGATATGGGTCATTGTGTTCTGGTAAAGGCTCTGGCTTGACTTTCCCGTTAAATGCCGAGACTCTCGTACCCTCCCTCCAATCCGTTGTGAGTTTATTCTGCCGTAACCGATTCCGGAGGTAATCTCTGAGATAACCAATTTTCGTTTCCACCTATGCAATCCGTCAGTAGACGTCAAAGACGCGTCAAACAAATCGTGCTCACTGGATCCAGCCATGGACCATCGTCTTCTTCGTCTTCTCCATCCATTTCCACGTCGCCTCCAGACTCTACTCGTGACTTCTTCGCAGCCCTAGCTTCCATTGCCTCCTGAGCTATCCTCTTTGCTCGACTCCCTGGTACAGGCGGCTTGTATCCCCGTTGCAGTACATTAGCCGGGCGAGCTATGCAGTTGGGGACTTCGTGGGGATAGAAGTCGGACGCTCGACCTATTCGTAGATTCCGTGATCCAGGATGGATGATGAGGGTGGTGTTGAGGGGGTTCTCCTGTTCTTGCGATTAGTACCAGCTAATTTGTAACGCACGGCAAGCGAAGTCTGGCCGTACTTTTGGAGCGGGTTCTCCTCCCTGCGCAATACGAATCTCCTCAATTTGAGCTTCCAGAGCAATCTTAGCGTTACTAGCTTGTCTAGCAACGTCGACATTGTAATCTCGGAGCATGAAATCTCCAGCTGGATTCTTGATGTTATACCTGTATCAAAGGGGAAGGGGTTAAAGAGGGTTCATGATTCGAACGAAAACAATCACTTACAGTCCCGGTACATAAGCAAGAGTGTAGGAGGTTAGACCTTCAACTTTCTACACTTCATTAGACCATATACACCGTGGTAGTTAGGGAAACTTACTTTATGCTTCTTGTTGTACACCCGTCGCCCAGCTGGAGCAGATGTAGTCGAAGGTCCAGCACCTGGAGTAGCGTCGCCGGGAGGAGGCACAATAGCAGCACCTCCATCCTCTTCTGTAGTGACGAGCGGTACTGGGAGGCCAGCTGGAGCTGGTGATAGCTCCATGTTGTGCGATGTCTAAGGGAGAAAGTGAGATTCGATACACCATATATAGAGGGAGAGAGACAGAGACAGCTAGATGACCAGAACACGTGGCACTTTACGTAAGCAAGCAAAAGTTGATAGCGGCGAGGTCCAGTAGTTTTGAATAATCTCTCTCCTACTACTTACCAACCTGTACTACGTTGTTTTGACTGGTATTCAAAACTCAAAGAATCTGTTCAGAGCAGCTCAAATCACTCGTATTCGCCTAACACCACCGAGGTAATTTTACAATGGGGCGAAAAGCGAAGAACAAGCAGGCCGGACCGCTGCCTCTGCCTGGATCTGATCTCGACAAGTCCCGCAACTTCAACAAGGGGAAGAAGAGAGCTCCGTCTGCTCAGGACGACAAGCGAAAGTTCAAAGCCGTAAAGGGTACTGGTTCAAGTGGTAAAGCATTGAGGGAGCAGAACAGACGGAAAGTCGAGAGAAAGGTGAAAAAGGTTGACGAGGTCGATGAGGACAGTGATTTGGATGAAGCGCTGCAGCCAGGGTGAGTCAGGCGTGAGAATCGCAACGACATTCAATTACACAAGATATCCGAATGAGTCTATAAGTAAAACGCTGATGTCTAATTGTGCAGAGAGTTCTCCGATGATGAGGAGGAGGACGTTGAGCTGAAGTCAGCGAGGAAGGGGAAGAAGGCTGCGTCGTATGTAATTCATTGCGCAAGAGATCTTTCACTTACTTCTTCCGGTTGCTTCAGGCCTGAGGACGATATTCCCGTAAGTCATAAATAGTACTTGTATGATGAGCTACTCCTGACGCCATTCACAGCGTGGAGGTCCAGTGAAGCAGCTGGAATTTTCTGACTCTGAGGGAGACGATGAGGAGGTAAGTGATCGGAGTAAGGTTTGTACAAGACTCACACAACGCAGCCACTGAACGACGACGATGAGGATCTCCCAATGGGCCAACATGCTTTCGATCTGGACGAAGCTCCTTCCGACGCCGACTCGGAGCTGATGGAAGGGGAAGACGACGAGTTCGATATAGATGAAGAGGACGACGAGGAGATGGAGGAGGACGATTCAGCTTTCGCATCGTCAGATGAGGGAGACGAGGACGCCGAGATGGTCGATGCCGATGAAGACCCTCGGCCGCCTCATCTACGTCCGAACCCTGTTCCCACGAGTGACGACGAGGATGCGGAATTTACGACTAACCTGGAGGACGATCTCGAGAATGACGGTTGGACTTTGCCGGCGGTCGAAAGTGGTGGCGAGGTTGAGGAGTTTGAGAAAGGGACAAGTCTGAGGGAGGTGGAAGGGAGGATGAGATGGTTGGTTGGTGTTTGCATGGGAAAGGATGAGAAGGTCAAGGGGATTCCTGGGCGGTTAGTGTTCCAATCAACGTTGAGGGGCTGCAGCTGATAGGTTTGTCCAGATCAAGGTCTGATCATCTGTTACAACTGCAACACGACATTGCGACATACTTTGGCTACAACACGTTCCTGGTTGGCAAGCTGATGAAGCTCTTCCCGGCTGACGAGGTAGGTCTGGCTGTTTAGTTGCGACCAAGCGGTTTTAAGCAGTAACTGACGAACTACAGGCACTTGCATTCTTCGAATCCAACGAAACTCCTCGACCAGTAACGATCCGAGCAAACACGCTTCGAACGCGACGGAGAGATCTTGCCCAAGCTCTAATCAACCGAGGAGTCAACCTCGAACCAATCGGGAAATGGAGTAAAGTCGGTCTTCAAGTCTTCGAATCTCCTGTTCCCATTGGTAGGCTATTTTCTCCCAACCTTTTTAAGATCTGACTAATCATTTGTACCCCGCAGGAGCAACACCAGAATACATGGCAGGTCACTACATGCTTCAAGCCGCCTCTTCTTTCCTCCCCGTCATCGCTCTCGCTCCCCAACCCAATGAAAGGGTTCTCGATATGGCCTCAGCGCCCGGCGGGAAGACAACATACATCTCTGCCCTCCTACAAAACACCGGTACAGTCTTCGCAAACGACTCGAACAAACAGCGGACAAAATCTTTGACGGCAAATGTTCATCGGATGGGGTGCAAGAACGTCGTCGTGTGTAGCTATGATGGGCGAGAGTTCCCAAAGGTCATGGGTGGATTTGATAGGGTGTTATTAGATGCCCCATGCAGTGGGACTGGAGTTATCAGTAAAGACGCCAGTGTCAAGGTCAACAAGGTGGGTTTCCCCGGTTCCCCCCTTCTCCCGTTCCAACCATATCTCCCATGAAGAAGTTAAGCGTGACTAACAAGACCAAAAGTCCGAGAGGGATTTCCAGCTCCTTGCGCATCTGCAAAAACAACTCATCCTATGCGCCCTAGACTCATGCGACGCCTCATCCTCGACGGGAGGATACGTCGTCTACTCAACCTGTTCAGTCACTGTGGACGAGAATGAGTCCGTGGTAGACTACGCGCTCAGGAAACGACCGCATTGCAGACTCGTTCCTACAGGTCTCGAATTCGGGGTAGAAGGTTTCAAGGCGTTTGAAGGGAAACAATTTCATTCTAGTTTGAACCTCACTCGGAGGGTACGTTTCCGTTTCTCTATGTTGTTCTTCTTCACATCTACGATGTACTGGGACAGGATGCTGATTTTCGTATGATACCGTTACTCAGTTCTACCCGCATAAACACAATATGGACGGTTTCTTCGTGGCGAAATTCAAGGTCGATAAACGTCTGAAAAAGGCTGCTCAATCCAAGGTTGGAGAAGAGGAGGAAGCGCCACAGATGATGTTGAACGATGAAGGAGAGTTGGTAGAGGAGAGCAAGGCTACGTTTGACGACGAAGCTGATCAGGCGTATATGGAGGGTGAGTCAACTGTTTCTCTCCATATCTTGGTGCAGTGTTGTCTGATTAGGGTTTGGGAAGAGCTGACATGGGATTTGACCTTTACAGAGAGTAAACGGAAACATCTGCTCAAGACCAAGGGCATCAAAGTCGCTCCTAAAGCTGGCGGTGCTACGATCAATGGGAAAGACTCGGCATCTGATGGTCAGATGAAGCTGCCGAAGGGGAAGAAGTTGACTGAAAAGAGGAGAACCAAATAGTCGCCTCGTCTCATCTCTTACCATTGCTTTATACCGTACAACTCTTGCAGTTCACTGTTCACTCCCGATATAGTCCATGTTGCATGCATTTGATCTATGACATCGAGTTCACATTCTTCTTCCAACTCCACGAAGGCCAATCACAGACTCCCCTTGTTGGCAGCCACATAGGCACCCCACCACGAATCGAACGTCTGAGCCTCGTCTACCTCCACCCCCAGATCCTTCAAAGCCTTAACGCTGAGCTGAGTATTATCAGGTCGTCTCGTCTGACCTGGAAGTGGCTCTGGGGGCTTGGTAGAGTCCGCCGCGATGTGGGTGATAGGCAGGGATAGGCGTTTGCCGATGATTTCGGTCATTTTGTATTTCGTTAGGGATGGGGCTGTGGAGGAATAATGCAGAATTTTGGGCAAAGGTTTATCGAGATCTAGTATGGGTGAGTCTTGTACGGTATACGGTTTGTGTAGTGGAATGGAGTGAACGTATATTGACTCACGACTGATGTCGTAGATTACCCTGGCGACGTCCTCCACATTGGTAGGGAATCGGACTTGGTAGTTATCCATCTTGTACTGTTTACCCGATTGGTCTTTGATGACTGTATAGGTATAACCCAAGTCAGCGAGACGTAGTTTCAAGTGTGAATATAACAGGTACTAACTATCCACTAAGATGTTCACAGCCGATTCGGCATTATACGTCGTCTTGCCGTATCTAACCGCGGAGTGAGAGCATGAGTTTACAAGCATATTCAACACCGAACGGTAAACTCACAGAACAGGAAGACGAAGGATCGTCACCTTGGCCCCCTTCTCGCGTTCCGCTAACACGGCAACCTCCCCATCCCGTTTCTGTCGACCATACATCTGCAAGGGATCAGGTTCGTCATCGACCTCGTATGGCGGTCTGTGCGTGGCGTTAGCTGATATCCTCAGACACAGACAGGAGGTTGGTTTGGTTGTCTCACTTGGAGCCGTTGAAGACGTAATCTGTCGAAATGTAGATGAAGATGAATCCGAGGGAACGGGATAGTTGAGCTAGATGGGCGGGAACTTGGGCGTTGATCTATCGAGCGGGTAAGCGGGTTTGATGTCGGGATATGTGAGAATGAGTTACCTGAGCAGCCTTTTCTGGATTCTGTGTCTCTGTCAGACAAGTTCACTATTCTGGACAGTGTAGGATAAGGATACTCACCGCCTCGGCAACGTCTGGTCGTCGTTCTGCCGCGCCTGGGTCTGTTAGTCGTCGTCGAGGTAATTACGGGTCAAGCTCACAATGCACGACGACTGTCACGTAAAGTCAGTTTCAAGCTGTTATCAGTCGTATACACTACAGAAGAGGGGAACTCGTACCGTCAACTTTGTGTTCCTCGAAAAACCCCTCCACAGCTGTAACATCCGCCAGATCCAGCTTGGTATACTCAGATCCTGGCCCAGCTCGAGTAAATGCCAGTCGGATCACTTTGATACAAGACGTTTTAGCTCTCGGCTTGAATCGCGATCCATCCAGAGACACCCTCGGTGGACGACAAGCCAGAAAGACACACCATCATCACCCTTGGAGACAAAGTACTCGGCAACAGCCCTTCCAAGAAGACCGCTAGCACCTGATCCATCAGCCTACTTCTAGTATGCAGCTTACCAGTCACAGCGATTCTTTGTTTTGACATTGTTGATGAATAATGATAAATGATTCACGGAGACAGAGGGATAGAAAAGTCTTTTGAGGGGGGGAATGGGATCTGGGTCTCCAATTCTCCAACGCGGGAAATGGATTGCGGCAGTGGACGAGCACATGTCAAGACGGACTTTTCTTCCCTGCAGCGTCCTGACAGCAACCTTCCACCAAACTGTTATGCATGCAGCATGCCCATGACGTGGCATGAAGTTAGAGTGAGCACGTTGAGCAGAGCAGCCCTGAACCCTGTTCTAACGGAATATGCGACGTCACAAAGCGACGAGAGGAAACACTGGAGACTCTGCCCCTATGTAAGTTAGCTGCAAGACTCTACTCGATGCCTTCCAAGCGATTGCAAGCGAGGCAACCATGAGCACACCATACGTTAACATACGAAGCTATATTCGAGGGTAGTCTAACACCCTGCCTCCTACGTCAAGGAACCCTTTCATTCAATAAATGGAAGACGTGGTAAGTAACAGAACGACAATACAGTGTACAATACAGTACAATACAAATACAATACAATATACAATACAATACAATATTTTACATAATACGAATATCTAAATCGGCAATCCACGTCGGAATAAGCCGAGCACCGATAACTAATCCCCGCAATCCTCTCCCCCACCCCCCACTCCCCACTCCCCCATCCTACCCAGCAAATACAAAAACCCCCAGCATCCCACCCCCTTCTCCCACTTTCCATATCATTTCTGCGACACCTCAGACCATACTCAAAAATGTCCAGTGAAAGAATCGTAAACCAGGTCCCCGGGTACAACCCTTCCCCGCCTTTCTTGTGTGAGTTGGCTACCTTTTGGGGTTTGGGTCATTGGTCATTCGGTATCTCACGGGGTCGCGGACGAGAGACTGATAGGGTGCACCGATTTAGCTGCTGCTGTTAGATCTAATGGATTCGTTTATACCTCTGGACAGATTGGGGCGAAACCTGATGGGACTCTTGTGGAGGGACCTATCGAAGGTCGAGTGGTGAGTTTTCCATCTCTCTCATATCTAGCTCCCGTCCTGCCTCTGTGCTGTTCATCCAGCCTAGAGCAATCGCTGACTAATCCGCTAGACTCAAATCATGGATAACCTCGACGCCGTCCTCAAAGCCCACGGAACGAGTCTTGAGCACACCATTAAATTCAACATCTACGTAAGTCCTTTCCTCCTTCTCCAGCCACCACACCCCCGCGATTGCGAATGAAGTGTAGATAGATGACGGTGACTGACGTGTGACACTACCACCAGATCACCGACTACAAGAACTTTGACGCAATCAACAAAGTCTACACTGCTCGAGTACCTTCCCCTGCACCTGCTCGATCTTGCATCGGTGTCTACACCCTGCCAAAGGGCACTGACATTGAGATTGAATGTGTAGCCGCCATCCCCACTGATGCCAAGCTCTGATGCGCATGGGATGAACTGGCCAGGAGATTCCGTAGATACTACCAGGAGTTTGCCAACCTCTTCCGATGCACCATTCTTAAATGATCTTACAGTGCAGGGTACTGTCGCGTGCCATGCACAGACTACATAAACGCTGACAAGTGACTACCAGCCAAAAGCGTCTGGCAAGAACAGTCCCAATCCACTCGAATTCGTCTCAATGACTCTCACCACGCTCTCCTCGACACTCTCAAAAGCCCGTCTCGCCCTCTCCCTCTCCGCATCCCCCATCAACCCTTCCTTCTCTTTTCCCAAAATCTCCTCCTCCTCTTCCTCCTCCTGTAAAACCCCATCAGGAATGGGCAGTCCGAACCTCTCCTCCATCAAATGCTTCTTCTTAGCCTCTTTCTCCTTCGTCGTCAGATCCTCAGGCAATGCCAGAGTCACTTCGCCCTTTAACGTCCGCGCTAGATTCCGTATAACCAAGGCAGCTAGGAAAGGTGCCCCGGTTGGATGGCGATGTTTGTCCAGCGGCGTGGCGATTCCGGTTGATGACGTGGGTCGATAGGAGCTTGGTAGAGGGGCGATGGGTCTTGATGTGATTTTCGATCGACTGACACTCAGAGGTAAGGTTGGTGATGATGGATGGACAGTCAATACTTCGGGAACGGATGGACGGGTAAGACCGGGCAGATGAGTGAGGAGATGGGAGATGGTGAATGGCGTGTGTGTGCATGTTGCCCATTCACATGAAACAGGTGTCGAATTTGTATGAGTGTTTTGAACGTGTTGAAATAGGTCGTAAGGGGTCGTCAATCCATCAGACACTTCACACCCCTCCCACAGACATGCAAATCTATCTTGCTCCTCTGTCGCCGTCACCGACTCAGCGCTCTCCTATGTCTCTTGTGGAATATTGAATTCAACTCACCAGTCCCAACTCTAAAGCCCATACCTGCAATCACAAACTTCTGCTCTCCTCGCTCGTCATGCCATATCCTAGCATGAGCGCCAGGAAAGGCAATGGTCACGTTCTTGATAACCTCCGAAGCAGACAGCAGCTGTTCGACCGTACTGGCATGTTGGAAGAAATCGCGATACGCATGCCAGAACGTCACTTGAAGAAGCTGCGACGATGACGAATACACAAACGTTTCGTGCATCCTGGTCGTCAGCGCCCTCTTTCCAGAAAGCACTCACCAAGTGATCGACCTCATCGGTTCTGCCATTTGGTACAGTTTCGCCCGGATCGCTGGACTGAGTACAGGAGGCTTATCTCCAGTCTCCCTGATCACTCCGGCTCCGTTCGTTGCCTCCATCCGTCTCTGTGCGATCTCCCGCTCTGCGGTACGCCGCCGACTAGCTTGCTCGGCTTGGAAAGTGGAGCTCGCTGGATTCCGCACATCGACCCCGACGAGACCAGCAGGCAAAGTCCAGACAGTCGGATGAGGTCTACCATCGCGTTCTAGGAGGATCACGAGGGATTTGAGATGCGCGGGGAAAGTTGGCAACGAGAGGGCGAAACGAGCTAGGGGTGGTTGCAGGGTGAGGGAGATCAATAGATCGAGTATTGATTCGAGTATCTGGGGTGGAAGCGAGAGAGTCACCAGATTCAGTAGATGGGGAAGCAGACTTTCAGACGATGCAGGCAGATTCGGGATGGTCAACGACGAAATTAGAATCGGTAAAATCAGCGATAACATGGCCAAGTCACGGGTCTCGACGAGGAAGGCCGGGAGAGTCGATGACAGAGTTTCGATGTTGGGCTTCGAATGGGGCATAATAGCCTGATAGATCGTGAACACATGTTGGAGAGGTTCCGGCAGTCTTAGTGACAGCTCCAGGAGAAACTGAAGCGGCAGGGCGAACAACCTATCCAAAAACTTGGATACACCGCGAGCCATGAATCGAGCATTCCGATCGGTGAGACTTGCGTTCCGCAGAACTTGCAATGAATCAATCGCTCTTGATTCCAGGACATCATCCCTCGTCCATTCAGGTATCACTCCGAGGACCTGTTTAGCCTCCAATTCACCACGTCGCACAAGACTCAGCGCTGCCTCATTCTCCAGTTCGGCTACCCATCGTTCCGGCCAGTCCAGAAGAGTCGACACGCTTGATACCCATGATTCCAGATGGAATCGATCCCACTGATCGAAGCTTGCGAGAACTAGTCGCGGGAGTGCCCATTCCACTTCGGAGTCGACGGAGGATCGCAGGGCGAGGAAGAGACGGTTTCGAGGTCCTGTATGCAGCTCGCGCGGATCGGGGTTGTAGGGCGATTTGTAGAGCGGTCGAGGTTGGTGTTGGTGGGGGAGGCTGGCCATTGGCCGTGAGGAGGAGGGGTAGTTCATTGCTGTCAGTTCCGTAGCTGTCCTATAGTCCTATATGATCATGGTTGTTGTTCATTTTCCAGAGAAGTACAGACGCGTAACAACATCATCCGTTATCAATGATGCACCCATATTTAGTACACGTCATTCGTTCCCAAAAGTCTGAAATGTTCATGCCATCACTGTCCAAAACAATGCTATAACGACTCACTCATTCCCACTATAACCCTCCCAGCATGGATAACCTCCTCGCGACCGCCGGGTCGATCTCGTCAACACGGCAACACAAGTATCGCCGACCGACGAATCACAAAACCATTTCCCGAGGAGACAAAGAATCCATCGACCCTTCCCTCCATTCCATCCTGCCAACCACTCGCATACCGACTGCTTTCCAAGCATCGACTCTGGCCTCAGGATCGTCCGCACCAACCATTCGTCCTGATCACTCTGTGTCGAGAATATCTGACAAGAAACTACGAGCGAAAGTTGCCAGACAGGATGTTACGGCTAAACGAGCTAGGATCGAACGAGAAGAGGTGAATGAGTGGTTGAATGCGCCTCTTGGTGGTGGTGCTGGGGGTATAGAGGTGGATGAAGAAAGTGGAGAACGGACGTGGAGGGTCAGACAGGAGGAGATTGTCAAGGAAGTCGGCGTGGCGAGTGGTCACAAAAAGTTCGACCTCAAGATGGAGGGTATGGGAAGTTACAAGATTGATTATACGAGAAATGGAAGGTGGGTACCTGTTGATTTTCATCGCTGACAAAGTAGACACTTGGCAATAGCGTCTTCACATGGTCACGTCGCAACCTTTGACTGGCAGGCGGGTCGACTGCATTCTGAAATCCAGCTGAAAGAGTCGGTGCGGGATATCAAATTTCTCCATTCCGAGGCGTTCTATGCTGTCGCCCAAAAGAAATATGTCTTCATCTACGATCAAAATGGTATCGAGGTTCAGTGAGTGTCGAATCATCTATGTCGCTGACCAACAGTAAACTCAAACAACATATTGACCCCACACATATGGAATTCCTGCCATACCACTACCTCCTCGCTACGGTTGGTCACGCCGGGCATCTCAAATACCACGACACCTCAACAGGCGTCATGCTCACCCAGATACCTACACACCTCGGTTCTCCACCCTCCATGACTCAGAATCCCCATTCCGCTATCCTCCATCTTGGGCATACCAACGGGACCATGACGCTCTGGTCTCCGAATCTCACTACGCCCCACGTGAAGCTCCTCGCGCATCGTGGACCTGTCACATCCATAGCTGTGGATCCTTCCGAAGGATCTGCTGGAAGATATTGCGCAACGAGTGGGATGGACGGGACTGTCAAGATCTGGGATGGCCGGATGTGGGGGAAGGAAATACGGAGCTGGACAGTACGAAATCAGGTCACGAGTCTGAGCTACTCTGGGAAGGGGATGTTGAGTGTTGCTGGAAAATCTGGAGCAACCATTTACCGGGACTTGCACAACCCTTCCAAATCCACTCCCACACCCTATCTCACTCTTCCTCTCCCCTCGTTAACTGCGTCGTCCTCGAAATTCTGCCCGTTCGACGATATCCTAGCCATCGGACATTCTCGCGGCGTCTCCTCCCTCCTGGTACCTGGTTCTGGGGAACCCAATTTCGACTCTGCCGAAGCGGATGTGTACGAAACGTACTCTCGTAGACGGGAGCGTGAAGTTCGAGGTGTATTGGAGAAAGTCAGGAGCGAGCTTATCACTATGGACACGGACTTTTTGGGTAGGGTTAGCGAGTCGAGAGGTGGGGAGACGTTCGAGGAGAGGGAGGCTAGAGATTATAGACAGCTGGGCAGACTTGAGCGGCTGCGTGTGGCGGGCAAGGCAGATGAGGAGGTCGATGGAGAGATTGTCAGTGGTGATGAGAATGCTGGAGAGCTGGGTCCCAAAGAGAAGGAGAAGCACAAGATGCGGTATGTCATTTGGTTTAGTCTATACTAAAGTTCACCGCTTACTCTTTCTCAGTGGTAAAGGGAAGAGCATGAAGCGGTACCTCAAGAAGAAGAAGAAGAATGTGATCGACCCGGCTCTTGTAAGTCTCAAGTCTTGCGTCGCACGGATGTGACATGAGGCACAGCTGACAGATAACAGCTCGCCATGCGGGCCAAGGTCGATGCACAAAAGAAAGCCGACGACATGAAGCGCCGGGTCCAGAGCGGGGAGGTGGTCAAAGAGTCTGGTGCATTGGCGAGATTCGGTTAGAGGCAGGTTGCAGGTTAGATCAAGGTCATGTTAATTTGTCTCCCTTGCATGATAGGCTGGCATGACGAGTTATACCTCTTTGTTTCATCGTTGCGACCCGAGCCCTCCCCCTTAGAGTCTATGCACCCCTGTATCCTAGAATCCAGATGCAGCGATGTTATACCCCAATGGACGGGGCAATCCCATACCGTATAAGGATAAGGATGAGACGCCGCCACTCAACCTCGCTAGGGGTATCTCTCTGTACGCGTTTCATCTCGCAGCAGCCCCCTTCATTGTCCACCCACCCTATCTATCACTCCCCTCCCATCCCATAACTCGCTCTTTATCCTCTATTCTCTCATCCCCCCCTCTCCCCAAACATCCTCGCACTACATCATTGTATCCCCTAACACCCTCACCTTCCTGTAACCCATTATCTCCGTCCAACACTCGAAACGCGTGCGATCAGCGTCCCCCCTTCCTCGTCCCGCTGCCAGCAGCGAAACTCCCCCCCCTGGCTTCCTCCCCCGGTGATTCAACCAGCTGAAACGTCTTGCCATGGACGATGAGAAAGCCCAAATCCCGTTCAATGTCTCGGAGCATTATCAGGTGACTGAGGTGATCGGCGAGGGAGCCTATGGCGTCGTTGTGTGAGTATCGAATCATCCCTCCTTGTCACACTCAATGGGACCTTCACCGCTCGGATAACCGTACAACTGGCTGATATCATCTGTCCTTCTCATCGATTTTCGTCAATGTCAGGTCGGCGGTTCATGTTGCATCGGGGACTAAAGTTGCTATCAAGCGTATCACACCGTTTGACCATGCAATGTTCTGTCAGAGAACGCTGAGAGAGATCAAGCTTCTCCGGCATTTTCGGTGGGTCTAGCCTCCTCTCGAGGTATCTTTTCGGCTCGAGGTGTCAGCCAGATTGATATCAGTCCCATGACAGTCACGAGAACATCATTGCTATTCTGGATATTATAGCCCCGCCTTCCTATGACCTCTTCAACGAGGTGTATCTTGTTCAGGAATTGATGGAAACGGACCTTCATCGGGTGATACGGACGCAGGAATTGTCGGATGATCATTGCCAGTACTTCTTATATCAGGTATGCTCTCATTCTTCCCTCCTAATCGACCACGATGGGCTGACTTCGTCCAAGACTATTCGGGGTCTCAAAGCTCTGCACACCGCCGAAGTCCTCCATCGCGACCTCAAACCCTCTAATCTTCTTCTCAACGCCAACTGTGATCTCAAGGTGTGTTGCGAGTCTCCGAAGAGGCGCTGCTCGTGTACAACGAGAGAATCAAAAGCCAGGAATGATGCTGAAGGTGATACCCCGAACAGATCTGCGATTTTGGTCTGGCAAGATCCGCAGCGCTTCCTCCTCCCGATGCAGGGCCTAACGGTGGTGGTGGGCATATGACGGAATACGTGGCTACGAGATGGTATCGTGCTCCAGAGGTTATGCTGTGTGAGTTCGTTTTTTGTATTAGTGAGATATACGGCTGACACTAGGTCGTCCCTTTAGCGTTTCAGGAGTACAACAAGGCGATTGATATGTGGAGCGTTGGGTGTATTCTGGCCGAAATGAGTGAGCTCCGATAGTGGAATCGCATCGAAGCAAGCTGACGACCTCCGTTTTAGTAACGGGCAAACCTATATTCCCGGGTCGAGGTGAGTTGCGGGATGAACGTAGCAGAGCTAGGACTGACATGACCTCGCTTAGATTACCACCATCGTACGTCCCATGTCAACCTGCACTTCGGCTCTAGCAAACTCCGTGTACCTTGGTGCTGGCGAAGCTAACTTAACCACTTCAGAGCTATCCCTGATTTTGGAGGTTCTTGGAACACCAACAGTAGGTTCGGGGCTGTTCGGAGAAACTTATTGCCCATTGCTGACTCTGGGCTAACCCAGATGGATGACTTCAATGAGATCACATCCCCTCGGTCCAAGTGCGTTTTGAGGCTTGGTTGAGCGGCAGCTTACTGACGATAAAGTGCGGATATCTTTGTTTCCTGGCAGAGACTACCTCGTAGGTCGAGAAGCTTATCCATCTGTTGCTCCATGTACTGATACCTCCCAGCGAGCTCTTCCCTTCATGCGGCGGCAACAGCTCTCGGAAATTTGTCCCAAAGCCAAGCCTAACGCCTTGGACCTGATGCGGAGATGTTTGACGTGGGTTATTATAGTCACTCACTTCTAGAACTAACTCGGCTCGGGCAGTTTCTCACCAAGGAAACGGATCACAGTAGAAGAAGCCCTGGAACATCCCTACCTCGAAGTGAGTTGGCTATCAGGACAGAGGTGTCAAATTCCCTTATCTGTCATCTCAGCTAATTCCTCGTATCTCGTTCCTCAGCCTTATCACGACCCTCTCGATGAGCCCGGTGCGGAACCACTGAAACCCGATTTCTTCGACTTTGAGAATCGGCAGGATGAACTGGGGAGGGAGATGCTGAAACGTGAGCTCGCTTCCGATGTGTCATACCATCACATCGACTGACGTAGATTTACGACCTAGGGTTGATCTACGCCGAGATTCAGAAGCCAATAACAGACTCCCCGGAACCCCAATATGAACAACTTGGTCCGTGGTGAAATTGCCTTGTGGTGGTGTGACCTTCTCAAAGCTGGCTGGCCGGCTGAGAGATATGATGATACATATATTTCCTGAACAACAAGCAACGACATACATATGCCCCTATATACAACCATTATGCATGACATGAGTCCTTACGCTGAATGGCGATCCGCAGCTAGTAGGTGGACTTACGAGAGGCCTCTTGAGTGTGGGCTGAAACACGCTCATTCGCCAGGTGAGCGGGTGGTTCATATCACAGCGACATTGCTGAATTAGTGAAGAATATGCATTGCACTTAAATGACTCCATCCGCCAATCCGCACAGCAGATTCCTTGTCCTCCTGTTTATTACCGCCTCTGTATATGAGTACTTCTGTCTGGTGTCCGAGCAACTCAGGATCCTCGGCTCCTCCAGCGAGAGCCAGAACTTCAAGCAGCAGCTGCATTACAGCTCCTACAACATACGGCCATCAGCACCTCTCGTCTTCGCTACAAGAAGATAACAGGAAATGGGGACTCACGTCTCCTGAGTCTGACAGTCCGCGACGCTACTGCTTCCTGATCCAGAATTAGCAGCATTGGCACTACGATTCCATTAGCTCTCGTCCGTTCTATCTGCTCAATGGTAAACAATAAACGGTACAGTCATGGGGACCTACCAGCCATTAAATTGTTCACTGCATGAGCGTTGAAGGGCAGCGGCGGCGTTGATGAATGTATCCCCATTCACCGAGAATGCTATCGATTTCGAACAAACAGGTCAGTCGCCATGATAAGACTAAACATCTGACATACGACGATCACCGGACG
Organism: Phaeotremella skinneri; assembly: GCA_001599695.1. Classification (NCBI taxonomy): domain Eukaryota; kingdom Fungi; phylum Basidiomycota; class Tremellomycetes; order Tremellales; family Phaeotremellaceae; genus Phaeotremella; species Phaeotremella skinneri. The sequence continues at coordinate 723,779 of BCHT01000011.1, read as the reverse complement.
ATTGGATTACGGGGGGTGCTGGGAAGTCGTTCAAGTCGCCTGTGAAGGTTTGGATGTTCGTCCGTGCTGCTGCCTAGATTGTACCATGTCAACTCTTTTGGGCATTGTGATACCAATGGAGGGGGTGCTTACGGTAGAGGCGGCGGTGGCTGTTGGGGATACTGCTGCTGCTACTGATGAAGTAGCAGCGACGGCTGTGGCAACGATTGAACTTATGGTGACACTAGCGGCGGCGGATGCAGGAGCAACAGAAGCAGCAGTTGTACCAGCTGCAGCCGCACCACTATCTTCAGTCCCAGTACCCGTCGACTGAATCCCGAAAGCCTGCTCAAGCTACTCTAGGATTAACATCACCCTCAACCCCCAAAAAGGAATACCTACTCCGCTCAACCACGCGTCAGCGTAGGATTGATCTTTAGACAATGTGCCCGCGTCCAGCTGGGCGTCAATGGTGGTCTTAACAGTTTGGCACTGGTTACAGTCAGTTTACTGCTGGCATGTCACTGACGCAGGGCGGGGGTACTCACGGCAGACTGGGTGCTTTTGGACTGGCCACAGGCGTTTACGAAGGTGTTACACATGAATTCGGAGATTATCTCGGGATTGAGAGCTGTACCGTGGTTGAATTGGGTGAGGTCCGACTATATCCAATTTCTTTGGTCAGCTCGCTCAAGCCTTATAAGGCTAAGAGAAGACGAATGTCCACACTTACAGGCTCAAATGAAAATTCGGTGGCTGCTCGTCCATCGAGACCAGCAGCGAACGTCATGCTGAAATCGGCTGCATTCATGTCGATCTTCAGCATTTGATGAGATCAGTTCGGATACATACTGCAATCTCCAATATCGATTCCTGCGGCGGCGGCCTAGAGAGAAATCTAATCAGTTTACTACGTCCACCATTGCCCCTCGGACGGACTTACGGCCACTACACCGGTGCTGCTCTGTTGTGGGACGCGTCAGTTGTATCCTGAACAAGGAGAGGTGTACCTACGGCGGTCGAGGTCGTAACGGCTGAGGCGGCTACAGAGGCTGATGTAGTTGCAGCTGCACATGCGGTCGCAGATGCGGAGGTGACGGTAGCAGCAGCCACCACCTGTGGCCCCGGTCAGTATAGTTATCACTGTGGTAGGGACATTCAAGAGTCGCTCGCTCACAGCTGAGGCAGCAGCAGTAACTGACACGCCCGCAACGGCTGAGCTGATCTGGAGGGAACCCGTGTCAGCCTATACCTAGCCCAGTACTGCTTGTCGAACACGATGATGGCACTGACCTCAGCCGGAGTGGCATCTTCCACCAAAAGGTTTTGAGTGAATATACAACCCGTCGGATCCTGTCCCCGAGCAATCAGAGCCTATCGACATCAGCCCGTCTTATCACTCACATTCTGGTCGTCACAGGTGTTTCCAGCTCCCGTTGGGTCACCAATGGTACCGGGGGCGAATGTTCCAGATTTTAACGCTTCTTGCGGATCGCCGCCGATAGACGCAACTGTTTGTCCATTGCGAGTTAGTCTACATAAATATCATTCATGACCAAAGGCAAACTCAAGGAATCAAGGTTCACTCACTCTGCTGTGCGAGAGCGAGGGTTATCGCCTTGTTCGTAGCGGCCGCTCCAGAAGAAGCTGGATCCTGATGCTGGCTGATCGCCGCGATCTCCGGGTTGACAGCAGTCTCATTACTACACTCAGCATCTAGCAGTTAGTACGGTAACGTAGCGCTGATCATCGTTTTAACTCACCAGAGGACACTAGCCAAGCCAACCGATCCGGTGTTACGTTCTAGCGCTCTGTACACCAACGCGGCAGTCATACCAGCCACGTCTCCAGCGGCTTTGGCATTCGTGAAAGCCTGATCGGCAGTCGCTTGTTGTAGACAGTCGGTGTTCGTGATTGATCCCTGACCTGCGGCGGCAGCGGCATCCCCCAGGAGACCGAACACTCTGAGAACGGGAGTGCGGTTAGCTTAGATATAGATCAGGAAGGATGGACTGGGACGCTCACGTATCTTGGATGCCTGCTGGGTTGTTGAGATCCAACGAGGTTCCGACAGTTGTTAAGATCACTTCGTGAGAGTGTTCTGTATCCCGTGCACATGTCAGTTTGTCGTTAGCTTTGAACTATAGTTTGGTTTTTGGGCGTGAAAGTACCTTGTGGGACTTCACGCTTTACGGGGAGACCAGCGGCTGGAGTGCTAAGAGCCACGAGGATGGGCAGGAGAGAGAGCAAGTGGCGAGAGAGCATCGTCGTCGTTTTATGCGGGATTGATGTATATGAGAATCGGGTTCGGCGTAAGGACCTATCAAAGATCTATAAAGTGTTATATGCTGTGGTAACGATTCGTATAGGCCTCAAGATAGGAGACGATGAAGTGCAGGAATTCACAGAAATAATAGCAGCCAGTGCCAATAGTTAAAGAGTGGAGATGAGTTGATCAACGACTAGAGATGAATTCCAAGACTGTGGATACCTATGGTAGCTTAGTTATATACATCCTCTAGTTGTCTAGCGGGACAACGCTCATCAGAGTAAGAGAAGAGAGACCAGTTGACTGGAGTGAACGTTTCGAAAGGTTCAGGTCATGCCATTATTGAGTGGATTTCCTGGAAACGCCACATCTGTCGTCACGGCGATGGATTGGTAACAATGGATGGGGGTGAGTCGAGACGTGGTTGTCATGGCAGTAAATCAGTCTGGATGTTCACCGTCGGTATGGAGCGTCGAGATCGGAGACACTTGGCTTGAAGCAGGAGATGTTACATTTCGTCGGGTATTTGTAGGAACGAGCTCTCGGTCGCTTTGTCCATGTTTTAAGGAAGCGTTTTGTTTTCTGTCAATGTCGCTCTGCGAGCTTTGTAGCAGGTTGAGAAGATATCGCACCACACCGAGGGTTTAGAGGGCAAGTCATGCATGTCATCGCCTAGGAATGACAGACAGAGATGGGACTGGGAAAGGTGCGGTCGTCCGGTCGACACTGTACAACAGATGCCGCATTACCCGAGGATCCTGATACTCAACGACAACCCCCTGGGAAACCGCATCGGAACAGACACGCGATCGCCTGTTACTGTAAGGACACAAATGCAATCAAAGTAAGAGGAACAGCCGAGGTTCAGCCACATCGAGAACGCGTTGGGGCAACAAATTGACTCATATTGCAAACAGACAATGGTTCACGGAAAACAAACAACCATGCACGTGCAGCATTATAGGATATAGGGTACGAGGTGACATCTCAGTACAAATCATAAAAAGAGACAGCGAAGACGAAGGGTTGAAAAAGGTACAAAAACCGAGACACACGACAGGGTCGATAGTCGTTTAAACCTCCTGGGAAGCCTTGGCGCCCTTCTTGGCGGTCTAAAGATGTAACGTCAGTGACTATGACAACAAAGATATAATCAAGTAGCTCACCTTGGCGGGGAGGAGTTCGGACAGAATGTTGGGGAGGACACCACCCTGGGAGATAACAACGGAGCCCAGGAGTTTGTTGAGCTCTTCGTCGTTTCGGACGGCGAGCTGGAGATGACGGGGTACGATACGGGACTTCTTGTTGTCACGGGCAGCGTTACCGGCAAGCTCGAGGATCTCAGCAGCGAGGTCTACATATATTATCAGCGATGGCCTTCGAGGACAGGACGACAAGACATACACTCAAGGACGGCGGCGAGGTAGACTGGGGCACCGGAACCGACACGGGCTGCGTAGTTTCCACGCTTCAGGAGACGGTGGATACGACCGACGGGGACTACGAGATAGCATGAGCATGGTACACTTGGTGCATTGAAATGACAAGAACTTACACTGAAGCCCGGCCTTGGATGATCGGGATGAAGACTTGGAGTCGGAACCCGACTTGCCACCTGTTTTACCACCGGAAGACATTGTAATAGATTGGTTTGGTTTGGAAGGGGTTGGGTTGAAAAGTGTTGAAAGTGGATTGGTAACTGAATGAAGGAAGAAGTGGGAAGGGACAGCAAAGTGCTTGGGGGTTTTATCACACACGGCAAGGGGGAGGGCAAGAGGGGATGTTTGGGTCGTGACGGCGACAATGGTGGCCCTGACATGCAAACCGCACACGTCACGACTAAACAAAGGAGCAGCCAGCAAGTCGTGACGTGGAAGACGCGGTCAAAAACACGACGCGATCAGTTATTTTTTCTCCTGATATGGAAATAAAACAGGAATACTCACGTGACTGTCCACGTCAGGGTTTGTGCGGTGAACTTGTTTGGTGTTTGTTCCCGCAAAGTGGTGACGGTCGCCGCCGCGTCGTTTCCCTCTTGCACTCTTGTAGAAATACCCCGACCCTTCTCACCATCTCCCCTCTTTCTCTCATCACACATTCACTCCACTTCAACCACTCTACCAAACACTTTACCACAAACCAACAACCCCTACAATGGTGAGTTGTCTCTTCTCTTCGCTCGGCTACTGTGTTCTCCACTAACAACATTCTCCAGCCTCCCAAGTCCACCACCGCTTCCAAGGCCCCTGCCTCCCAGGCCTCCAAGGCTCCCGCCGCCTCCAAGGCCCCAGCTAAGGCTGCCAAGACCTCGGCTGCCCCCAAAGACGGTTCCAAGAAGAGGTCCAAGAGAAGGGTCGAGTCTTACTCTTCCTACATCTACAAGGTCCTCAAGCAGGTCCACCCCGACACTGGTATCTCGTGAGTTGCTGCCTGCGACGATGATCTTTTCCTTTATTGACATCTCTCTTCCTCCTCAGCAACAAGGCCATGGCCATCCTCAACTCCTTCGTTTCCGACATCTTCGAGCGTATCGCGTCCGAGGCTTCTAAACTCGCCTCGTACAACCACCGATCCACCATCTCGTCGCGTGAGATCCAGACCTCTGTCCGACTTATCCTCCCGTGAGTTTACCTCTACCGTCTTGTTATCGTACAGTTACTGACCATTCTTTCAGAGGAGAGCTTTCCAAGCACGCCATCTCCGAGGGTACCAAGGCTGTTACCAAGTTCTCTTCCTCCAAGTAAACTTCGGTCACTCGTCGTTAGCTGTTGGTAGTATTTGTTGTAGTGGTGCAGTGGTGGATGTCTTCTCCCGGTCATTCGTGGCCTTTTTCCATATCTTCGTTTTCGATCTTCACTTTTTACCTGTGATGAATGGTCTTCGTACCTTGTCCCTACACTTTCTGCAGTGGCTGCATATTCTGAATTGTCGCCGCTGCAACCTGGTCCGCTCAGCTTGATTGTTATTTGATGCCCCATCGAATCGCTCCTAAGGATGCCTTGTATCATCGTGATACGAGTTCAGCATTCTCAGTAACCAGACTCCATGCCCTGCAAGCGCAATTCACTAACCTTACACATCTGCCGTATCTCGCCGTCTCGGATCGAGAATCTAACTGTGTTGTTTTGTCATGGCGAGTGCGTGCAAAATGTCTGCCCATATCACTGGAGATTGACGACAGACCCAGTGCAAAGAGCGAGGGAGTACCGACCTAGATAATGCTGCTCGAGTTGTTCTGATTCCGATGCACATTGACTGTGTGACTCGGCAGCTCCGTAATACAGGTGTCAAGAATTGAATATATGATTGAAACAGCACACATGAACGATCTCGCGATGCCACTGATCTTGCTGGAAGACTGTTCATGGACATTCTCCTGTATCACAGCTAAATCGACTTGGAAATGCCACCGTATGCCCGTGTCATCTTTCGAGAGCGTCGATTATAAACAGAGTTGGTCTGCTCGCTGCTACTTTCTGCACGTTTTCCTGTCCTCATCTCAGTGAGGTGGTACGATTTTGAGCGGATCAGCGTAGAGTCTACTACTTGATTGACATCTCCTGACGAAAACTTCCTTCTGCTGGACGACGTACGCGATGATTCCGTCTCCATCTTCCACTTATAGATCATCTGTGGCAGGCAAGGTTTTTGACGTCAATTCCAGTATCGAATTCGTAAATCATCTACTTAGTATCCTGTTCATAAGCCTGTCCTTCAACCCGGATGTCTGGACTCAAACAAGTGCGTCTCATCAATGTAGTCCTGTGTCTTACTTCTTTGTAGCCATAAATCCCAGCTTATGGGTGACTTCACACCTGCCATGAACAGGATAACTCTGTTATGAAATGTTTCCTTGGGTTTTCCGGGGTTGCTGGCTTGTACAGCATACGCCACATTGTCTTGTTGGCAAGGGTTATCTCATCGGCGTTCAGTCTTCCTGGATGCCTTGAGCCAAGCGATTTGATCTTGCTCAGTTGGGTATTCGAGAAGCTCCAGTCACTGTTGACACGATGTCATCATACCTTGTTCGTGAATCGTGGACGCCAAGCTCGATCCGGCAATCTCTAGCCCTCCCTTTGGAGGTTAATGCCACCGAGTGATACATATTTCAGCGTTGAGGCATATTCTACTCCTCGTCATCGGGATGGGATACCTGGACTGCAGCATCACAGCGCACACATGATTGGCATCGCACGAGATCTCCCACGATCTGACGTCAATTATGTCGACTGGACTCTCCCCCAATTTGGGGGGCCGGAGGCATGAGAGTGATATATAATACAGTTGAGCGACGCGACGCTGAACCCGTCCGTTTGAAAACTTCTTTCCTTTTCTCATCCTCTCTGTCATCCGCATTTGCCTTGTCTGGATATAGGCGAGACATACCATATCATGGCTGGATATTCCAAGTCCAAGTCTTCTCGAGCCAAAGCTGTGCCCGAGCTCGCTCAGAAAACCAGTATATCATCTAGAGCCGGGTTGACTTGTCAGTATCCCCCAGCTAATTTCCCATAATCCCAGGAAACATGTACTAAATGAACCACTTATTGACGACATAAACTCCGGCCTCACTCCTACTAATCAACTGATACTTCCTGAATCTGGACTAATGTGGCCTCCCATGAACAGTTCCCGCGGCTAGAATCCATCGTCATCTCAAGAAAGCCAAACTCGCTGCTCGTGTGGGGGCCGGGGCGGCTATCTATATGGGTGAGCGGTGTGGATTCCTTGAATGTATCGAATCTGAAAGAGCACACTGCGAATCAGCAGCTGTACTTGAATACCTCGTCGTGGAAGTCATCGAGCTTAGCGGTAACGCAGCTAGAGACAGTAAGTTCCCACTCCCACGGTACACTCAACGTCTTATTTCCCCATCACTACTCATCGCATGTCAGACTGTACTGACTAATGAAGATAAACGCCACCGGATCACCCCTCGTCACCTACAACTAGCGATAAGAAACGACGACGAGCTCTCAAGACTCATCGGGAAGGCCCACATCCCGGAGGGAGGTGTTCTGCCTCACATCCATTCGAGACTCTTGCAGAAACCTAAGCCCCGAAGGTCAAGAGGCCAGCAGTCTGACAGTCCAATTCGCGCCGGGAAACTTACTCTAGCAGGTGGGGTCATGCTTTGGTTCTTTTCCGGATTAGTGTGATCCACTGACATCCTCAAACAGTTGAAGTCTAAAACGTATTCTTTACCATCGTCTGACTTGGAGGGGTGTAAGCATCAAGAACACAATGGGATTCCTGTAATATGGTACCTGCTCTATGCTCTATGGATTATGATTCGTGAATGGCTGGATAGGGTTTCCTTTGCGCAATAGTCGAACTGGTCAAGGAGATTAACATGCGAATTTGACAGAATAAACGATGTGTAGCCACTTTTTCAATATAGGACCGACATGTGATGTGATATATACCAAGGGTAAACTAGTTTGGAACTCCGTAGCATCCGATATAGCAGGATAGCTTTCGTGGAAAACAATGCAATACCAGTAGAAATCGGGTCCAACCAAGGAAGGCCTGGAGTCGGACGCAACCTATCTGTACGGGATCAGTTGCTTCATTGGTAACCGAGCCCCAGTGGGACACAAAAAGGTTGAAGTGACTCTCGACAGCTGACACTTGCACACATACTGGATCAATGCAGGCCGCAGGCTATGTGGACTTGAGATAGCGTGTCATCCTCCCTGAATGGATTTACGGGAATTTAAAAATCGACATCAGTCCACTCGTCCGTGAGAGAGCTGCCACTCCGAGGGGCAACGCGACCGACCGGAAGCACCAGACGAATTAGCTCCCTCTCTGGTGCTTCGACCGATAGACATCTTCACATCGCTTCTATGCATCTATACAGATCCACCACCAGCCGTCCATTTAATCCGTCAGCGATGTTTCCCAAGTATTCATGAGAAATTGAGAAGATATGCCACTGAAGATCGAGGTCGCGCGAATGAATGCCACAACGAAAGACGCGTCCGCTGCCATGCAATAACATCCCGCCGGTTCATACTCTCTCCATGCCTTGTATTCAGCCTACGCGGCGCTCCTTTCAAAAGCATATGCATCGGTTTCACGAATGGTCTCTCCAGATGGCAGCATGCGATGGAACAAATACTGTTTCCCAACCATGATCAAACTATCCATAGCATCTGCTGATGACCGGTCCTAGATCCTAGATTGATGATCGTCAGAAGCAAACCCCCTCCCTTTCCCTGGACCATTTCCATTTCCATTGTCTGCAAATGTGCCAACCTCCCTTCATTCCGCCCCCCTGCCCATATCGCACATCTCACAAACAAACCAAAACCCCTCGAATTCCTAACCTCCCCTGACCCCCCTTCAGAAAACACCGACGCTAACGCCGTGATCCCCCTTCTCTTTCGATTCACGTGATCCATTCCACCCTGAAAATCAACATCAACACCGGGAACGCCACCCACGTCCTGCGCATCTCCCATTCGGCGGGGTATAACATCCCCTCCCTTCAACTGCGCTTCCTCTCTTCTTCTTCCTTCATTCCAACACTCCAACTACTCCACCACCACTCCCAAACCCAATCAAATCAAGATGGCCCGAACTAAGCAGACCGCTCGTAAATCCACCGGTGGAAAGGCTCCCCGAAAGCAGCGTATGTCTTACCTTCCCTTTACCATCATGCATCATGCACCGTGGCTCATCGCTGACGTGATACCTTAGTCGCTACCAAGGCCGCCAGGAAGTCGGCTGCCCCTACCACTGGTGGTGTTAAGAAGCCCCACAGGTACAGGCCCGGTACCGTCGCTCTCCGAGAGATCAGGAGATACCAAAAGTGTGTACCCGTTCCCATTGCTTGTTTTAGATCGACTAACAATCATCACCTAGGTCTACCGAGCTCCTCATCCGAAAGCTCCCCTTCCAGCGTCTCGTTCGTGAAATCGCTCAGGACTTCAAGGTGAGCTTACTCCCCCTTCCATGCCTCAATGTGATCCATATCTAACTCCCCATGCAGACCGACCTCCGATTCCAGTCATCCGCCGTCATGGCTCTCCAGGAGGCCTCCGAGGCCTACCTCGTCTCCCTCTTCGAGGACACCAACTTGGCCGCCATCCACGCCAAGCGTGTCACCATCCAGCCCAAGGACTTGCAGCTCGCCCGTCGTCTCCGTGGCGAGAGGTCGTAAATGGTTGTTACCATTGTCTCGTCCAGTGTGCGGTGTTGAGGTGTCGGAGGAGTGGAGTTTGTCTCGTTCAGTGTTCATACTATAGTACTTTGTTGTCATTGTCATAGGGTGTCCATTGTCGAGTTTCGTATTTTCGCTTTTGTTTGTTCCCTTTTATAGTGCCGGCTTTTGTCGTGGATGCAGCCGAGCCTTCCCCTTACTTGGTGCAGGTGTACTTGGCGCTGAGCAGCAATAACTCTGATATTAGCATACAAGTTGATTAATCAACTCATTGAGCAAACTAAAATTTGCGATCAGCTGTTCAGCACGCACCTCAGTCGGAAGGATTCGAAAGGTGGTGGTCCATAGAAGCATAGGAGAAAATATGGCACCAATGCGCATCGTGTGAGCCTGACTAGGGATACCGCCCATCATGACCAGTCGGCATTTCAAGTATCCATCGACAGTGTCCCCATGCTCTGCGTCTAGCTATCACCCCCTCACTTCCCCCACGGATATTACAACGCCACCCTATTGATTAAAGCTCCTTGGCAAGCTTGCCATGGTCATTACATATCCCAATTCCGATCCCCTTCGTGTAGATTTCCTCATCCCCTCCTGGCCTCTCACCGGCAACCCAACGCATCCTAAACGCCAACTCTGGCATGCAGTGCTCAACAACCCTAAACCGTAAGCTGATACTCGTACTCGTCGCTCCCGCTTTGAGACACCCAGAGGATCATAGCCCTGCGCGGCGGAAGCAAGTCAGTGTTCATTCCCGGAGTTTGGTAGTACGAGACCTGCAGAAGAGCCCTGATGGCCATGATGACAATAGTGACGACGAGATGGGGCTAGTAGGGGTTGACGGAAAGACAGAAGGGACATACGATAACATCACGCCAGCATTCATGCCCACATTCGCGCCCCCATAGTATATATACCCTGTGTAATCCGGTATGATGTACTTGAGTATCAGCACGCACTAGAGTGCCGCAGTCAGTAAATGCTCTGTACAAGTGTCACTCGATGCAGACAATACATAGAAGAAAGGACGGTTAAAGCCGAGCGCCCCTCGACTGGAAAGCAGGGAACGTATGGATACGAAGGGTGTGTCATCACTCACCAAGCTACCCGCTAGTCCGCCAGCCATCAATGCAACTCCGATGAACAGTACCACCCTCGCTCTCCACGCCGCTGATCCTTCTCCGCCCCATTGATCACCGGAGAACGCAGAGTGGAGATGGGATTTATCGAGGAGGGAGGTCACCAGGAATCCGACTATTCAGGGGTGTGCGGAGTCAGCGTCACACGTAAAATAAGGTCTCCCATATCTGTATTGCCCTTCCAGGACTAAAGAGTAGCAGAGAAATATAGATAAAAGATCATTCGGGAATGAAACTGGGGTGAACGACAAAGGAGGATGAAGGCTGAAGTAAAAGAGGACGTACGAGTCGAGCAAATGGCCGGAACCCAGTCGACGAAACTTATATGCACGGGAACAACATCATAAGGCGCATCAGGAGGAGGCGTCGCATGTTTGCTAAGTGTTGCAGCGTCGAATAAGAGGAAGAAAGAGAGTGCGAACTGGATTGAGTGAGATGTCAGCATTGATCTTAGCTGTCGGGCTTTCCGGGATAGGCTGGAAGAGCAGGAGAAGGGGAGAGGGAGAGAGAAAGAGGAGAGAGGACTTACAAGACCTCCTGAGATGTAGGTTCCGATCTCACGGACTTTGGGGCCTACTTCGAATTTCGGGAGGGAGAAGCGGAACACTCGGCGGGGGTCGTATGTTGACTGAAGGGAAGTCAGTGTGGTGGTGCAGATCATGAGACTAGGGATAGGTCAGGTGGGGGAGAAGATGGACATACTCTCGGTATCGACATCGTGCTGGGTATGCTAACGATGATGAGGATGGATGAGGATGGTGAATGGGAGATGATGGATGGATGGATGGATGGTGGAGGAGGTCAACGTGTGGCTGCGGCTATCGGTTGGCTATCACCCATAACCAGCTACGTGGCTTGTGGCATATCGATATATATTTCCTCGTCCCGTATAAACCATTGTCCCACAATGCATATGCTCAGATGATCGGAAGCGAAACACTATAGATAGAATCGACAGGGGAATACAATATAGAATAGACAGGGGGGATACAACATAAATTCCAATATGGGATACACCAAATGTTTACTACAGTATTCAGATACTGACAAGTTCTACTCCACTCATCCGTTATCTACCAGAACTCGAGCCTTGATCTGTTGAATTATTTTGGATTCCTGGTCCTGGGACTGAGCTTGAAACGTCAGTATAATGTTTACAAGTGAGAGTCTCTCCAACGATTCGACCACAATGTAGTATTTTACTTGGGTAATCGAAGGATGGTTGGCTAAATTCGTGACCTACCCCCTGCCTCGATGTGCTTCGCTTGCATACTCGATGCCAATTTGGCATCGTCCTCAGCATCTCTTTTCCTCTTGGCAATCTTTGCGTAGTGTAGCTACCAATGGCGATCCCCCATAACCCGTCAGCGAACTTCTACAACAGCATCTGGCCTCACAAGACTCACACCACAAGAATTGCACAAAGTCCTCGGACCATTCGGACCCCTCCTCCACTCGGGTGTCCGCTCCGTCCCACATCCGTGACATTTCCCAGATCCATCCAGTCCCCCACCTTGACCCGGGACATTCATACCTATCCGAGCTTTCCCCTTGCCAGCCTCAACAGGCGTTCCAAGCTGTTCAGCGGAATCTACACTCTGACTCCGATGGTCTGGGAAGAACGGGACGTTCGACCGATCATGCTTTGAGGCAATCAATTCCTCCCTCCTCGCTCGCAGGTACTCCATCTCCTTCTCGGCGGTCGATACCTGCTGCTCGGAGTTGGAGCGATACGAGGTCGATCGAGACTGTGGTGAAGGCGGAGGTGGCGCGGCGGCTGGCGGATGAGGGTTCGGATGTCTTGGGGGCTGCAGACGTAGAACGGGTACTTGAGCAGTGGGTATGTATAGCTCCCGTTTGAAGCCTGGGGAGAGGAGGGGATCGACCCTGGGAGCAAGGTTGGTCATGATGGCTTGTATGGATTTGGAGAGACGGGCGAAATGTGTCGATAGATACGGAGGAGGTTGGGGTGGATTCGGACGGTCCGGTGTAACAGCTTGTCGAGTCAAGGGTATCAGCGAGAAGGACGGACAGGATACTCGCCCAAAAGACTCACCAAATGGCTGGAGAAACTGGATCATATCGGTGAGACTCGTCCCCAGCTGTAAGCATTGCAATAATCAGTACACAAACAGATATGCAACTTGACCTCTGTCGCTCAGCAAACTAACCTGCTTGATATCAGCCTCTACTCCGCTCGCTGCGAATCTCCCTTTGAGATCTTCGATCTGCTTCTCAAAGTCCTGAGCCCAACCTCCTGATCCCCTCTTCTCCGATTTCACCTCGTCTTTGACGGTGACCTGCTCACCCCCATCTGCATCATCAGTCGCTGGGTATGATCCGCCAACGTCCACACCGGACGACTGTCCAACATGATTATCCACCTTGGGACCACCTGTAAGATTGTCAAGGATCGTCGATGAAGCTGACTCAGCCATCCACCAAATCTGTCCCTGATTATGATCGCCGACTGCTTGGTTCCCGAGCATTTGCGGGCCTAGTTGTTGGGCAAACTCCATTCCCGTTGCCTGATCATGTCCAGGAATCCCGTTGGTACTTGAAAGGCTTCTCCATCTCTGTCGAGGCGAGAATGCAGTTTCGATATGGGGAGGAAGCGGGGGTACGAGTATAGGCGGTGGTGGGGGATCGTGAAGATTCGGCTGGTACGATGGATGATAGATGGTCGGAGACTGAAATGGGGCAGTGTACGATTGTTTATATAAATGGTCGACTGGAAATTCACCTATCACTGCTGGCGAGACGACAGAGGACGAAGATGAAGGTCCCTCGTTGACGTAAAACTGCGAGAAGTGAGGTATACTAGGATAAGGCTGGTGGGTTTGGTTCTGGGGTGTGATTTGGGTTGGGTGGGTGTAAGATGTCGATCGAGATGGCTCTGGGGGTTTGTTCGAGTCCGGATGTGGATCTGGGGTATAGGAAGGGGAAGGATATCCATCAGCTTGGAAGGGATATGCCGGCGTCCCAGAGCCCGAAGCGTAAGCGTAGTTGTACATGTCGTTACGTCGTTGTCGGATCGATGACTGCGCTCATATCAGAAAGTGGATGGGCTGCCTATGGATGCATCGTTGGTTAGTGGGTGGATGAATGGGAAGAGTGAAAGGGTGGTGAAAGGGCAGATGGAAGTCTGGAAGGGAGAGAGACGTATGTTATTGTTGGTGATAGGTAGTAGTGAGTAGATAGTTGTTGTGGATGTTACTAATTTGACTTACGTTTACGGTTCTTTCTTTTTGGGTCCAGGAACCGATCACCGAATCTCAATGGCTCAATAGAACATTCACAAAGAATACCCATCTCCTATCTTGACATAGCATCACATCTCTAACATCTCTCCCTCGCTCTCTCCTCTTTCTATTCTGTGCACACAGCAGACAGACCCCTGGCATCGAACTGCACTCCATTCACATCAAACACCACACTCCATCACAAAGGTACCTCAGACGACCAGCTCATCCATCCCATCCCACCCCCTCTACACCGCACAAGATGCGAGCTCGTTTACCTAGAGGTAAGGCGTATCGAGTACATACAATAAGATAATGCTAACCATCCTCCAGTAGTCATTACCAGACACTACGCCTCTCATGTACCCACTAAAACACCTCTCATCTTCCCTACCCGACCTCCAGCAGCACCCAGCGCCATTGAAGCCGCCAACCAAACCCATACCCCGTCCACTCCCCCACCACCTCCATCATCCTCATCCTCATCGTCTTCGTCCTCCTCAGCATCCACATCCAAACAACCCCCAGCACCGTCCACGACCCTCCTTCCCAAACCGCGACTAGACTACCACCGTCTCCTCTCCGACCCCTCGCAAACAACACTCAACCACACCCGTCGTCGCTCACCCATAACCCCACAACACGTAGCCCATCTGGCGCGACTCCGCGACACGCAGCTCCTCCTGCTCTCGAAACTATCCAAGCTACGCTCCAAACAGCGGGAAATCTCCGAGCTCGTTCGCACACGCCTAGGAGATACTGAAGAGGCTCTGCGACAAGCTAAAAAACTGAAAGTCCGAGGAGGGGAATATGAGAAGACGCTTTCTGATGTTGAACAAGAACTTTTAGAGCTTGGATTGGCTCTTCCAAACTTCTCTCATGAGCAGTCACCAATAGGTCCTGAGGATTCTGCAATTGTTCTAGAGACGTTTGGACCAACGCCCAAAGAAGTTTCGAAGCGACGGGACCACTGGGATATCGCGAATCATTACGAGCTGGTAGACGGGGATGCGTCCAGTATCGCTGCGGGGACTTCTTGGCCGTACCTCAAAGATGCACTGGCGTTACTCGAGCTAGCCTTGATCAACTATTCATTATCGGTCGCTATCAAACACGGTTTCACGCCAGTCGCTACGCCGGATGTCGTCAAAGTGGATCTAGCAACCAGATGCGGGTTCCAACCGAGAGATTCACCAGACGGACCAACCCAGACCTACTTCCTCCAATCGACCGACCAGCCTGAATCTAGTTCTGCCTCAGGAGGGAACAACAGTCAATCCCCAGCACCCACGCACTGTTTGGCAGGAACGGCGGAGATCCCCCTCTCAGCTCTGTTTGCAAACAAGATAATACCGTCGGGTGACCTACCGAAGAAGGTCGTCGGAATCGGGAAGGCTTATAGAGCTGAGGCAGGGGCTCGGGGGACTGATACAAGGGGTCTCTACAGGGTGCACCAGTTTAGCAAAGTCGAGTTGTTCGCTGTCACGGACCAAACGGGGAGTGAGGAGATGATGGAGACGATTAGAGAGGTACAGAAAGAGATCGCGCAAGGGTTGGGACTCAGTGTGAGGTGGGTGGACTTTTTCTCTTCAGTTTCTGTGGTGGCTGTTGAAGGTTCTTATTGACTCGTGGACTCTATCAATCAGGGTACTGGACATGCCAACAGAGGAACTAGGGGCATCGGCAGCGAGGAAATACGACATGGAGGCTTGGATGCCAGGACGGGGGAAATGGGGCGAGGTACGCATCCGATCCAGTCTCCGTATCCATGTCTCCAGCCTCATATGTGGAATTGAACGCTGACAAGAAACGCAGATAACCTCAACATCAAATTGTACAGACTACCAATCCCGTCGTCTTCATATCCGCTACCGTCCCCCACAGGCCACACCAAACGAGCCCCTCCCCTTCGCTCACACCTTAAACGGCACGGCAGCAGCTATCCCAAGACTCCTTGTCGCCCTCTTAGAAAATGGTGTGAGGTTCGGTCAGTCCTCCGTCCCAACTTCTTCAACTTTGGCTCCTGGATCTGAGAAGGATCTGATGGGGACAGAGGAGGGGGCGATCGAGGGGCTCGATTTGCCGAAGGCTTTAGAGCGGTTTTGGATTGGGGGTGAAGAGTTTGGTGGGAAGAGGAAGGGGGTGATTCGGTGGGTCTAGGTCGGAACGGGCGGGTGACGTGGAAAATATCAACGGGAAGCGCATATCAAGAGGAGGAGCAAGAGAAAGGGAAAGGGTGAGGGAGATCAAGTGTCTTGAGGTAGGAAGACATCTTATCAATCAACCAACCATTCATATGCATTATCAGTACTCTCCTGAAGCCTGTTCATTCCGTTTCGAAGTACCTTCAGTTGTTGTCCCAGTGCTTGGCAAGGAGAGTTTCGTCGAGATGTCTTCGAAAACTCAATCGCAGAGCCACGAGATGACCTCAATACGCCATGCAGCACAGAACAGCGTTGCTCATGCTCAACCCAAACGACTCAATAGCAGATACGAAAATGTAATGTCCATGAATATCGAGAAGATGCACTATGAATTATGAACTCAAGTAGTGATGTGTGTATGCGAGAACCCTTCCCCTCTGCCCCCTGGAACGCTGACCCACAATGCAAACCTCCAACTAAATGACCAACAATGCCAAAACCGCAGCAACGATGCTTCCCGCTACACCGCCTGCAACCCTCGATGCCCCGGATTTGGCGGTCGTGCTAGCGGCCGCAGAGGCTGAGGTGGTCCTGGAGGTGCTGGACGAGGTGACGGAGGTAGGGGAGGTGATGGCCCCGGACGAAGAAGAGGCTGTGGTGTAGATTGTGAGCCCGTTTGAGGGGGCGGGGGTCGACGGAATTGTTGTGGCTGCACTTGCGGTCGTGGAGGCGGTAGCGCCGGTGGAGTTGGATGCGGAGATTAGGACGGCGTTGCCTGGTTATCAAAGCGTCAGTGGGTTCTGCTGATTAACACAGGCACTGCTGTAGGAAGGAGGACGCCGTTGATTGGGTGGGGCACGGAGAACTACTCACCCCAGTTGACAGTGACGCCACTGTAGACGGTCGAGTTGGCAGGGGTAGTGGTAGACCCATCGGCTCCAGCGATCTAA
This sequence comes from Phaeotremella skinneri, assembly GCA_001599695.1. Classification (NCBI taxonomy): domain Eukaryota; kingdom Fungi; phylum Basidiomycota; class Tremellomycetes; order Tremellales; family Phaeotremellaceae; genus Phaeotremella; species Phaeotremella skinneri. The sequence goes on along the minus strand of BCHT01000011.1, from coordinate 706,885 downwards.
AACATGTCAGCCTTCCATGCTACGAGATCATTTGGTATCTCGCGCAAACCAACGACACTTGACCAATTGAGTAGAGAGTGACTCACGGTGAATCGAGTGGTCCACTCTGCAGTGGAGATATTGCCGCCCTGGGTACTGCAAAGATTCGTGTGTTAGTTCTGAACGACCCGCGATCTCTGATCTTTGATGGAGAGGAGGTGTCGAATAGTAACTCACAACTGACAGAAATAGATCTGCGAGTATGGGCTGACATCAGGACATGGGACGGAAATGGTGGTGGTGGTAGCGGCGTTGATACCGGTTGCTAGGGCTATTGGGGATGGCGACACATCATAGGGATGGAGTTGGGAGGGGGGGAGAGGAGTGGAAATCAGTAGAGATCTAACAAATCATTTGGCCAGAGAAGTTGAGCGAGCAGAAACATACTGGACAAAGTTTCCATCTGCAACGAAGAACAAGAAAATATATCAGCCTCAGAATAGGTATACCAAAGCAGAGCAGAGCACTTACAGCAAGATTATCTCCAGCCATCAACTGGATCTCCAAATCACTCCAAGCACCAGTGGTATCGGGCGACCAAGCGATAGTCAGCGTCGATCCAGCTTTGATTATAGTCGCAGCTTCAGGTGTGTTGGGCGTGAACACGGCCGAGGCGAGGAGGGGGAGAAAGGTGAGAGCCAGAGCGGGGAGGGTGAATGGGTACATCATTTTATTGACTTTTTTTTTCGTGGGTGGTTGGAGTAGTGCTGAGTGTGGTGGTATTGATGTAAAGTGTACAGTGAGTGGGATGTGCTAAATGAGCGACTGAAGTGAGATAGCTGGATACTCTGTATACAGTGGTAAAGTGGAGTGGAGTGGAGAACAAGATGAGGAAGAGAATAACGAATAACAAGACAAGCAGAGGAAACAAGTCAGGCAACAGCCGGCCCCAGATCTCCCTCTTCCCATCCCAAAGCACCAGCCCGGCCCTGAACAATGGAATGAAACACCGGAATCTCAATCACGCTGCACAGCCCAGTCGTCAAGTGTCTTAGGTATGCTATGCACCTTCTTTACGAGCTGTGTTACCCTGCATGCAAGGTATATATGTATATATGGATGAACTTTACACAGCATATTGGCATCCTCGTATTCATGTCGCTGCTCCAAAGAACAGAACAGAAACGATGCACCAAACAAGTCAAAGCATAAAGTCACACGCGCGTCGCACCAACCATCGGGATCAAATGTGGCACCCCTCGGCATGTGGCAGCAATGTTAGGTTGATGCGTGCATGCTACATACACCATAAAGAAGCCTAGAACATCCTCCGAATAGGCTCAATAATAGCTCCAGCCTGAACCCCACCATCAGCTCCACGCTCAACCCAAGACTGAACGCCAATGTAAAACAGAAACCCACCTTCTTCTGGATCCGAGGCATAGTCTCCCTCTGATACCCAATCCGACTATTCCATTCACTCCCCACAGGCGTCCGCAAACTAGCCTCATACTGCGCCACACTAGTGTAAGGATATGGCAGGTCCTTGACCAGGAATTGACTGGCTTTCTTATCCTTCTTCTCGGTGATGATGACGTTCGATCGAGAAAAGTCCTTGCGCGCTTGAGGGAGGATACCTTGCGTCGTCTTGAGGAAGCGGGGATCTGTTTTCCGCTTTTTGGTACCCTTGCCACCCCACGAGCCCTGTCACTGAGATTAGCTTGTTGAGTCATGAGATGAGATGAGATGAGAGGGGAACGAAAGGAGTGAGACTCACCCATCCTGGAAGAGAAGTATCCTCGACTTGAGGGGCGTCCGCGTCCATCTGTCGCTGTTTCTCTTGTTCAAAGTCCTATCACCAATAGTCCCATCAGTTTAAAGTCACCCAATGCTATCGACTCATCGGTCGGTCAATTAGAATTTCAACTCACTTCCACGACATTATCACCAGCAAAAGCCTCAGCGACGAGATCGCGCTGCTTGAAAGCCTTGACTCCGTTGATAGGCATCAACTCATCTTCCTCATCGCTCGCGTCATCCCCATTCGCAGCCCTGTTCTTTCCTGTGACACTGATTTCAACCGCATCGTCATCCTCCCTTCCCCCCCTGACGGCTTTCTTGATTGCCTTGGTGGTCTTGTCAGCAGCTTTAGAGTTGGCTCCAATGGTAGCGTTGTGCTTCTTTGATGGACCTGATGACGAGGTAGAAGCGACAAGCCAGGGGTTGTGATCTGTCGTCGACGCGGAGTTAACGGCGTTGAGCTTCGCGGTATTGACAGTGGATGTGGAAGCGGTCGGGGGCTCGGAGTACGCATCTCCCTGGAGAGTCGAAGCGCTTGACTAGGTAGGATGTCAGCGATATGAAACATACATGACCCAGTCGAACTCACCAAGCCTGCAGGTCCAGAAAACACCATGCGACCCTCATTTCCTCCGACCTTGAGCATTTGAGGTTCCTCCTCGTCCACCTCGTCGTCGTCATCAGAATTTTGACTGCCTTCCTTCCCAAACAATTCAATCTCCCTACGCAGATCCCTTTCCTCCTCTGCAACCTTCTTCATCTCCCTCTCCTGCGCCTTCTTCATAAATGCCATGCCCATCAACCCCTTCCCCGTCTCTCCCGCTCCCCCTACTGCGTCCTTCTTATCCAGCCCGTTTAGCTGATCAAACGCTCGATCCTTGACTGCATCCTCATCATCGTCTTCGTCCTCACTCTCATCGTCTTCGGACGACTCGTCATCCCCTTTCCCATGGATCTTCCGCTGCAGTCGTTCTTTGATGTCCAGCATCTCCTCTTTTTGCCGACGCCGATCTTCCAGCTCACCAGCATCGCCACCAACGTCCTTGGCCCACTTTCCACTCCTCGCTCCATGTCGAAGCGTAGCTCGTTCTCTCGCTCTATCTCTCTCCAGCTTTTCTCTCTCCTCCTCCGCTCTCTCTGGGTCTAGCCGCTCCATGTCCTCCAAGGATACCTCACCGCCATTCCTAGCTTCTCTTTTCCTTGCGAGTTTTCGGAATGTTTTGGATTTGATCTTCGCAACCCGTTTAGAACGACTTTCCGCTCTGAACATCAGTTCCCGTTGATGCCGAAGTTCAGCCCTTCTAGCGGCGATCTCCTCGATGCTCAGATCCTGAGCCTTCAGAGCATCGTCTTCGTGTTGAGCCAGATTCTTGTCGGTCAAATTGGCAGCGGTGAGCAGTGCTGTGACCGCAGATTCCATTTCATTCTCGGGTTTAAACGATGAGACCATCTCGCCAGATGATTTGACACCTCCTCGGTCATCGGCCTGGAGGGGGAAGCTCAAATGCTCAGCCTCTTTGATTCTCTTCATCACCCCTGCCCATTTCTGTCCTTCTTCCTTGGTCTTCTCGTATGCCGCTTCACGATCAAGTCGAGCTTGCACCACAGTAGGGAGCGGGGCCGAGAGGATGCCCTGTTTCAAGATCTGAGAAGAGGATTTCTTGTCGGCTTTAGAAGGAAGAAGCGCAGAAGCTGAAGCCAGAGATGGGTGGGAATTGATAAGGGCCGATAGTTCGATTTTCTGACCTGAGGACAACTATCAGTACCCAATCCACGGGTAAGTACAAGGGATCGACTTACTGTTCTTCAACCCAAATTCACTTGCATCATTCAAACCAGGACCGGATACAACTGGTAGGACTCTCCGTTTCTTCTTTGCGTCCTTCTCATTACCACCTTCAGACTCGATTTTCCGTTTCTTGTCAGCTGAGGCGAGCTGGTCGACAAAGGCGTCAAGACCGTCGAGCGCTGATGGTTCGTCTTCGTCCTCGGATAAGTCTGACGGGAGTTCGAGATCGTCATCGTTTTCACTTTCATCGTCCTCATCTTCGTCAACTTCCTCATCATCCTGTGCTTCTTCAGCTTCTTCCTCGTCGTCGTTCTCATCCTCATCCTCATCTTCGTCTCCTTCTTCCATGTCCTCATCTTCGCCTTCATCTTCGTTGTCGTCATCCTTGTCGGGAAAAGCAGCATTGAAAGCAGTCTTGGGAGACCTGTCGATCTCTGGATCCGACTCCGCCTCATCTTCATCAAGATTGACAGTAAATGGTTTCGCTGGCTGCAGGACAATCAGCTTGAATCGACGAACTCTCGTCATCCCAGCTCACCTTGAGGACCACCTCTTTCGCCTTGCTCTTAGCTCCTTTCCCTTTCCCTTTCCCCCTTTCCAGATCCCTAAACACATCCCCCCATCTCTCCTCATCACTACCATCCTCTCCCCAAGCCTCATCCGAATCGACATCGCTCTCATCGCTCTCAACATTTCCAACTTCTTCATCAGCTATCATCATTCCCAGCTTCCGAATCCTCTCTTCCATGGCCTCATCCTCGTCCTCCTCGATATCATTATCTTTCCTACGTCTAGGGGAGGAAGGACCGGCCTCATCTTTCGATAGAGAGAGTTGCGCTTCGTTGGTTCGAGATCGTTTGGGTAAAGAGGGAAGGTAGGTATAAGCGTTTGTGGGGTCCAGTTTCCGCTTGGACTTGGATTTGGTCGCCTTGGATGGCTGGGAGGAGGAAGCGGAAAACGGAGCCCGAAGATTCGAAGCTCGGGATGGTTTGCGGGCCATCCTGAAGTGTAGTGAGGTCACTTGCAGATCCGTACAAGTCGTGGCAGCTGTATAATACTCAACTATGCAGCAAATTAAGAACTGAAATCCAGGACCATCATCTTGCCGCCAAAATATTAGAGGGGGGCTCGCTTAACGTCTTGAAAGTGCCACAATAAATACCTGACCGGGGACATTGGTCAAAGTTCCGAAAAGCCGATGCCGCCCGTAACCCTCCAACTCTCTTGATATCTTGACATCTATTACCCAGTCCTCAGACTTCCTCCTCTTGTGAGCAAAGCCTTGATATAACAGACAGTCCGATTCTGACTAGGGCCTCCAGAAAATGTTCGCATCCCGACTGACCGCCTCCCTCCGTACCGCCGTCCCCCGGTCTTCCGTTCTCCGGGTCGCAAGGCGTGGGTATGCCGATACGGTCGACGCAAACCTCAAGCTCAGCTTGGTTCTGCCTCATCAGGTGAGCTACAGGCTTTTGGGCATTGGGCAAGGGATGTGTTGTTGCAATCTAGATGGGAATTTTGGATGAAATGGTGAAAGGACTGAGGAAGAGGGGTTTGTTGCTACAGTCAGAAATGGACTAGGTGGTGGAATAATGGGCAGAATGTCCCGCTGCTCGCTATTCTTTTGACCATTTCTTATACTCTAAGAATGACGCTGGATATATTAAAGGAACAGAGCTAACCCACTCACCAGTCCCTCTTCAGCTCCCAAGCCGTGACCCAGGTCAACATCCCAGCCGCGACCGGTGACATGGGTATCCTCGCAAACCACGTTCCTTCCGTCGAAGCCCTCCGACCAGGTGTCATCGAGGTTATCGAGACTGGAGGCTCGTCGAAGAAATGGTTTGGTAGGTGTTTGCTTCTCCTTCTCTGATTGTTCGGCCGAAAGGCGGAGATAGATGATTCCATTGTCGAATCACTATGACCGGCAACCGCTCGCGAACATTTGTCCAATACAGCGTCCATCTGCACTGATAGAATAATACTAACCCGCATCTCCAGTCTCCGCAGGCTTCGCCACTGTCCACGGCAACAACACCCTGACCATCAACGCCGTTGAAGCTTACGAACTCGACAAATTCTCCTTAGAGGTAAGCTCAGATCTTCGCATGAGGACAAACCGGAATCATCTAACAACAATGCAATGCAACAGAACATCCGCTCAGCCCTTGCCGACGCTAACCGAGTTCTATCATCTTCCGCTCCTGAATCCGAGAAAGCCGAGGCCAGGATTGAGGTTGACGTTTTCGAGGGTCTCCAGGCTGCTCTTGCTAAGTAGATGGAGAAGGTCTTGTCATAATCGAAGAAATGATATGAAAATGTCTACAAACCGCTACTTTCCTGGGTTCTTCATGAATAATTCGGGAGTTCACTCAGCTAAGCCAGATGTGCAATGTCTTTTTGGGGCCCAGCCCGGCAGGAACGTACGCTCAAGTCCGGAAATTCATGTTGCCAGCGGGCTGCCGGGCTGTTTAAAGTGGGAGATCTCGGAGATCAAAAATGCAGATTGTCCACATGTCAGTCACATGAAGCATCCGGAGAGGCAAATGATGTGTCACATCTCTAGTATCATGCATAGTGTGATGACGTATCCTTCCCGCTGGCTTTCTACCCATCCATCCACCACCGCTGATCCTCCACAACCAACCGACTTGGTACCCTGCTGAGAGATCTCCGCCGTCTACTAGATTGCCCCCTCACTTGCCCAGCCGTTTCCTCTGAGCTCGGGTAGCCTATCGAGGAACATGGTAAGTCAGTCGATCATTGCAAATAAATATAGAGTAAACCGACCTTTCTCCTCTTCTTGTATTTATGTTTACTGATCTTCTTCTTCCTCTTCCTTTTCACGCTGTCCATCCTAACCCAGCCACTTTCGAGCTCATCCGTCCCGAGCCCAGTACTCATTGCAGCGTCACCTCTCCTTTTCCTCCCACGCGTGACGTCCATACGTTCCAGCAAAGTATTCAGGGATGCGACCGCTGAATCGATATCAGATTCTGTTGAGCGCGCGGACGACTGAACGTTCTCATTTGTTGAGGAGGATGTATTCGACAGCTGATTCAGGACAGTTTCCCAATCTCTCTCCATGCTGAGACGATGTTGCACACCTGCGTTACCTAGTGTTCGAGCTAGGTGGTTATCCCCTTCGAGTTCTGTTACGATTGAGACAGGTGACGAGAAGGGTGAGAACGGACCGAGATGGTGGGAGAGGGTTGGTGGGGATAGGGCAGAGAGCAGGTGGAGGTGATCGGCCATAACTGACGATGAAGTCTTTGAGGGACTAGGCAAAGTCTCGGAGGTGCCTTTGTAGACTGACGGCGAGGATAGGACCTCAGAGAGACTGGGTGTTGGAGGTTTGGCGAAAGGTTCTGAGTCGAAACCCGAGGAGGCAAGCGATTGAGCGGCAGGAGATGTATAGATCTTTGTGCCCAGATGTACAGGGAGGGGAAGATGTCTAGGCGTGAATGCCATATGCATCCCCATCTGTGCGGGGTACAGACGAACAGGCTGGAAAGCATTAGAAGAAGTTGGAAAAGGGATATCGGACGTTGTCAAAGACTTCTGAGGTCCCACATCCTCGGTACGAGGGGACGAAGGAGCTGTCGATGATTTATCTTTTCTCCGGCCTCTGGATGAAACGGGTCGAGCAGTGTCGACAGATGAATGCGGGGTGTGAGAGGCGGTGCGAGCTGTTGCTGAGATGGGGTTACGGGAGGGCTTGATCCGACCCCTTGTGGAGGTGTGAGGCTTGGACGGATGGGTGGAGGATCCAGCTCGAGGGCAGGGGAGAGAGGAGTATAGTCGGCGGAGGAGCATGTTCGCCAGACCAGTCGACCGTCGAGTCCTTCTGGGTGATAGCAAGAGGAGACGAAGGGATAGATAAGTATATGGATGGGGAGGAGAGAGGATGGAGAGATGAGCGGCGAGTCGCGGTTTCGCCTTCGTCGCTTTGGTGTCACGTGATCAGAAGCGGTTCTCGAGATTTCACTAGTTCATTAATTAATTCGAGCTTGACTCTGACGGCTGTTCACAAAATCGAAACAAAACCATCTCAAGCGATCACGAAGCCAATGCCGAAACGCTCGAGACAAGAGCTGGAAGCGGGTCCATCGAAACAGTCAAAAATGACGACGGAACCAGCTCCTGCATCAAACGAACAGATCCTTCTCAAAGTCCCCCAGGTGAATTTTAGATCGTCAAAAACACAAACCTGCCTGAAGCTAACATCATCCCAGAAACGGTTCTACCGTCAACGAGCTCATGCAAACGTCTTTATCGATCATGCTCTCGACTAGTAAGTCCCATTTCCCTACCGTGCTATCTCCGTCCGTCGGTGTAAAATGAAGCTAGGAGATTGACGATTTTTGCGTCTGCATGTAGCCCAGCTAAACCATCAGACATGGACTGGTCGCCTTACTACCCTTCCTTCTTCCCCTCGGGTACTTTGACAAAACAAGTCGAATGGGCAGACGTTGGATGTGGATTTGGAGGTCTGTTGATGGCTCTTGCACCACTATTTCCAGATACATTAATGCTAGGTATGTTTACTCCCTATCATCCTTTCTGTAGGGAGGTTATTCCCGTCTGCATCGAGGACCGATAGAAAATTGGACTAACGAGGTCTTATCAAAATGCAGGAATGGAGATTAGGGTATCGGTGACAGCCTACGTGGCAGATAGAATAGCAGCTTTCCGACAAGCTCAATCTCTGCTTCCGACAGATTCCCGGGAAAAACGAGCAGGCGGATACCAGAACGTCTCGGTGATTCGGGCGAACTCGATGAAGCATATGCCAAATTTCTTCGCAAAGGGACAGGTATGTGATACTTTGACGGGTGTCCATTACGGTCAAGCCCTCTATGGTGATGGTGGTGTGTCATGAAACTGATAAAGCCGATCGCAGTTGACGAAGATGTTCTTCCTCTTCCCGGATCCGCATTTCAAAATTCGGAAGCAGAAGGCGCGAATTATCACGTTAGTATCTGATCCCCTGGAATATGAATGTATAAACACGGGCTGAAGTAGATGCATCATAGGACATCATTACTGGCAGAATACGCATACGTCCTCCGGCCCGGGGGCATTCTCTATACAGTAACAGACGTGCAAGGTAAGTCTCAGCTCACATTCACATCGCGGCAGCTAAGACCAATCATCCAGACCTTCATACATGGATGGCACATCATCTCCACAAACACCCGCTATTCGAGTACATCCCCACCGAAGAACTAGCGGATGATCCTTGTTTGAAACATGCCAGAGGGAGTACGGAGGAGGGGTTGAAGGTGGAACGGAATGGTGGTGAAAAGTGGGTTGCATGTTTTAGGCGACGAGAAGATCCGGAAGAGTAGAAGATCCCTATGTAGAGAAGGTAGAGAAGCTGCATTGCATCTTTGCATCTTTGATGGTGTAATTGGACGACGTGATGATGAAACGGCGAGGCCGTGTTTAAGCTTCTTATCTTCTCTTCGAGGACATTGATTCAATTCCATGTACAAAGCCAAGCAAGCTATCCAACCTCTTCTCAAGTTTGCATCATCACCCCCAAGCCAGCAGGCAACGTTTCCCACTGTCTTTCCACACAGGCCATCCATCGTTCAACACGCACACTGGCATTCCATGCCCCTCCCCGTTCCACCCTATGTGAGTAGTTATCAGCTCTCGACGAAGAATAGAAGACCACATTAGACTAATACCATCACCGGTCGTGTTTGACCTCTCCTTGCAACGGATGTACCTCAGACATCAGTTTTCAGCTTTCCAGTTCTCTTGACAGACGAGCAATGGGGCGTATTAGAAGATCAAATCTTCGCCCATTTCAGGGCCATCAAAGGTGTACTTTCTTTTCTTATTCTGCATATTCTCCTTCTTTACGTCTCCCGCTCCCGCTCCCGTCTCCCCTCAGTTCGAGCCTCTCAACCCCCTGCTTCCGTAACGTTGGCTTCCTCGCACTACTACTCGACGGATAACTGACGAGTGGAAATTCGTAGGAGCATATCCAGTCCGCTTGAAGCTGTTGTCAGTATCTACAGACCTGAACGGAGAGATTTGGGATGGTCATTAGAGCAGGTGTTAGCGAGGCGGCGTTAGTCGGTGTTTGCGCAGGTGGCAGTGTTTCTTGGCATTTCTTGGTATTAGTTCATTGACGTCCTATGGTCTCTTCTTCTTCGTCTTTCTTTCGCTTAGTGGATACGAGTATAGCTTGCTCAGTTATCATGGTCTCTATCCAACAATCCCTTACCCAGCTAACGGTTCCCGTGCTGAAGGGATTCTTGGATGCCCATGCTGTCGCGCATCCGCGCCAGGCTCGTAAACCCTTCCTTGTTGACACCCTTGTCAATCATCCTCACGCTATTCCTCGTCATATACGACATGCTGCCGTACCTCCTCTCCTGCTAGAAGATGAGGCTGCACCTGACCCGGCTCAAGCCGATCTCAACATTCAGGTCAATCCTCCGGCTCCTCCTCTCATCGATGTTGAAGCTCTCACCACCGCAGTCACCGAGAGGGTGATGCTTGGCCTCCAGCCTTTCCTTAAAGCCGTTACCGACATCCAATTGGCTGCACAGGAAAAGGAAACCGCTCCTGCTGGTGGTGAGTCCACTCAACCTCCTCCCTCAGCTGCTGCTCCCCTAGCGGTCCCCAGCACCGCCTCCTCGGTCGCCCTCTCGCTTCCGGAGCCTCGTCTCTTCCACGACTTCGTGGCTGCCGACCTCCTCGAGTCCGTCCAGAACAACACTTTCCATGTTAAGGACCTCTGGAAGCTGGACCCCCTCCGCCAGTCCGAGATCTCCTTGGGGCCGCGTGACGGTATTCTTGCGCAGCTCCAAGCCGCTATGACACTGTCACGGGGCTACGTCGATCAACGCGGGCCCTAAGTTCAGTCCTAAGTTAGCTAGCTCGGCTAGCTAAGTTCGACACTTATCCGAGGGTAACGTATAAGTTACAGCCGGATGTAGACGTTGATCGAGTAGCAAGCAAGGACTAAGGCTAAGTTCTGGAAGTTCGGTGAAAATAGATGTTCAATAGGGTAACTAAGGTAGCTAAGTTTGGCTAAGATAACTAAGGAGCTAAGRTACTACGAACGATACAATAATCAAGAATCGCTGGGGATCCTCTTCTTTCCGTTCTATCCTTTTATCTACCTACTTTTCCTATTCTVCCCGCTTTACCCGCCTTTTCTCTACTTCGGTCCCTAAGTTAGCAGAAA
>BCHT01000011.1:680881-691499 GCA_001599695.1 Phaeotremella skinneri | reverse complement strand
GGGGTCCTAAGTATCCCTTAGCTCTTGCGCCTAGAGCCAGCGCGGGAATGAGCATTTGGATACCGACGGAGATGCCGAGTATGATCTTCTTCGGCCTAAGTTAGGTAGTTGCCTTGGGACCAGAGGACGATAGATGATGTCTTCGGCCGAGGTTAGATTTCTGGGGTTCGACGATTGGGTYGAGGTTTCCGAAGTTAGAACGGGTATGATAAGATAGATATGAGTGTCGGTATGAGTAGGGATCTTCGGACGATCTTTGGACGCGTTAGACTAGAATAGTCTAGMGGGTGGCGTTGGCCCTAAGTTAGGCGAGTTTGATGGGAGATGTTCGGTTAAAGTTAGGCGATTGCGGATCACGATCGTGACACGGTGCTCCTTTATAGTCGCCTTAGAGCTTTCTCGATGGCCTATGGGAGCGGACGTGCTATGCATCACGTGCCCTGCGCTCGGACATTGGTGCTGGGTTGGGCGGGACCTTTTCGGAGCAGGACGAGCTAAACGCAGTCTACGGAGATCTTCGTCAGTCTCAGCAGAGAGTGGGATGAGGGGGATGTGATGAAGATGCGGGAGGTCATTCGAGGGTATCTGGTGGAGAACCTGTCTGGAGGGTGCGTTTCTGTTTCTCTCATGGGGTTGTTGTTGTCGCTTTTTGCAAGAAGGTGAAGATGGCCTGACCGAGTGTTCTTCCAGGATTGTGGTCCGCAAACTATAGACACACTCCGAATACGATACAACTCGAAGAAAGTATGGTCCATCAAAGCTCATGATCCGATGCACAGTACATGCAATTGATCTACCGTGACCAAATGTCTACCTCAGTCGGAATCATCTGCCTCCTCTGTCTCCAGCCGCATCCAAATACATGCCAATCTACCCGCCGTTTACCTATAAAAGAAAGAAGTCAGCGCTGCATGCTCATCCAAAACATGGAACAAATCACTAGACCTCCCCCCAGTCAACCCACCTTGTTCTTAACAGTCGTCAAATATTGCGCATAACTACTCATGCTATCCATCCTATCTTCAATCAACAGACTCAGGGCCCAGCTCCTTAGTGCTGGTTCCGCATCACTCTTCACAACATATAGATGGGGTCTATACACCCCTCTTCTGAGCTCTCTGATCTTCCCGATGATAGCGTTGACCCGTTGCGAGAATGGGTTATCCAGTATCGGAAGAGTCGATTTGCCTCCCGTCAATTCTTGGTATGATGGCAGGTCGAACACGTCCTGGATCAAGCGGGGCACGGCTTCGTGTCCCACCCAAAGGAAAATGTTCTGACCATCTTCCATGATATACAAGCCATGTCTCTCGAGTCTTTCGGAGGTAAGGTTGAGAGCTGGTGGGAGAATCACGCCGTGTTCGGCGATAGTTCCAGCTTCTGGGGGCATGTTGTGCAGTGAGAAGAAGTGTGGGTGTATGTAAGGAATCAAAGCTTGGGCGGGGAGGGTAGTAAGTAGAGCTTGAGCGTAGGAGCGAAGATCAGGTGGGATTTGGGAGCCTTCACGCAGACCGACATGTTTGACCAGCCCACACATCAACAGAGGTAGAAGGGCGAGGTTAGAGGGAACAGAGAGTTGCGCGGAGGCACCAGCTGAAGAGGTCACCTGGTTCTTGTACACCGTCAACATGTCAGCCAACTTCGATGTGACCAGTGACCGCGCGTCGTCCAGAGAGCCAGACATCGATTTTTCCACTGCCTTGTTGGTCAAGTAGGTGGCAATCGCAATCTGATCGGCTGAGGCGTAAAGCTCCGCCACGGAATCGGTCGTAGGCATTGCCTGAGTTATGACTCGAATCCGCCGTTCACCGTAACAAGTTGTATGGAGAACGGCAGTTTGCAGAACCACGAACGCGCCCTTCAGATCGTCCTCTATCTGCAGCTCTATCACGTAGTTTTGATCCAGAGGTACAGCGGGGAGTGCGAGTAGATCCGTCGATCGAATGAAAAAGTTGCCATGGAACGCAGACATCCTGAGACCCCTTGTTGCACGTACTCTGATGACAGCTTCGAGACCAATAGGCATGGCCAGGACTTTACCAAACTCTGTGGCAAATTTGATAGCGTCTTCTGACCGGCTGGCATTGAAACCTGGGTAGAGATATGTCTGACCAGCAGTATATCGAGGAAGACAGGAGAGCGTAGAGACGTCGGTATAGGTGGAGGAGAACAAGAAGACGTCAACCGAGACTTGCTGTTTGGAACAATCGATGGCAAAGGTTTTGTAAAAGCTTGAAGCAGCCTGAAGCAGAGAGCTCTCCTTGCTAGTGCCGAGGAGTTTCGGGTCGTCTCGAGCCTTCAGGGCGCCAGCACCGATGGTCGGCAAGCTCGACGAGAGAGCTATAATCTTCCCGCCGATTTTACCAATGAGCTGATGGGCCGCTTGGAAAGCTGATCCAAGAGCGTTCCCAACAACATGAGAGTCTTGGAACATGTCACTGAGACGCGTGAGGAGGCTCTCAAGGGCGGGTCGCGATTCGTCGAGGTTGACCAGAAGATCAACAGGTTTGGGCAGGAAAACATCGGTCAGGTCTGAGACGACCAACATGGACGCTTCCGTGGCGCCGGCAGGGAGGGAGAAGAAATGCAAGGAGGTCGATACGGCAATGATCGCGATCTTGGTCCGTTTGTCGGCGTTAGGGATACTGTCTAGCGACTCGAGAATTGTTCTTGCTGCCGTAGCAACCATGCCGCTCTGTACTGCCGCTTGACTGACGTCGATGATGAAAGCGTAGACGGGGGGCTGAGGGGGTCGAACCATGTATTCTGTTGGGGCAATAAATTCAACCACGCCGTGATTCAGTTCAGCCCTTGCCCATCGATCTGCCGGCTTTCCCTCTCGCTGGTCCCAATCAAACAACTGAGGCACCTCGTTGCTCAAGCCACACATACAGCACTTCCATCGGTTACCGCCCTCGATAAACGTCACAAACGGGTTGATATAACTTCGACACCGTCTACAACGGGCGATGACCGAGTCCGTGATCACAGGCACAGGAGTATCGCCATCGGACTCTCTGACTGAACGATAGGGGGCCATGACCAGTGCTAGGGGGAGTTTTGACTTGTTGAGAAGGGACTGTGAAGTTGGCATCGCGTTGACGGTGCAACGCTGGTATGAGGGATCAGGATTGACATGGGGTGAGGCTGTGACTGCGGCGTTGGGAGGGAGCAAAGCCGGTGGAGGTGGTGCGTCGAGACCTCGCACGTCAGGTTGTAAACCAATGAGGTTGACAGTCTGAAGTGGGTGAAGCTGTTTTTGTTCGCCATAAGCAGCTGGTTGTTGGCCGACATTCATCTGCTGGAATTGGTTGTTAAGCTGATCGACGGGGTAGGATTGTTGAGCATTATATGCTGGCTGCTGGAACTGCGGTTGAGCGCCTGGGTCGGTTGGTTGTGCACCTGGAGTGAAATATTGCGGAGCTACGTTCTGATCGGGGAAATTAGGTGCGGGCTGAGCAGCAGCATCGTAGTTTGTCCCGGTGATACCGTAGGCATTTTGGATCTGAGCAGTGGGATAATGTCTCCGACCATGGCGTGGGGCCGAGGCAGCGGGAGGTGGAGGGGACGTGGAAGGGTGAGCAGGGGGGTAGGTAGGTTTAGTGGGAAGCTCCCATTGCTGTCGGCCGGTGCTTTGGTCTGGGCGGGGGTCAGCTTGGGATATACAGATGAGGATGAGGCTTTTTTAGACTGACCGACGTAGATGTATTGATTTGCTTGCGCGTCCCTGCATTTATCGTGTCAGCTCTAGCTACAGCTATCGATGCGTCGGGACTCACCATCTAGCTTCCCAGCCCTGGGGGAGCATCAACGGTTGGGAGCTCATTGGGACCGCTTTTTGGGGATTGATACGGTGAGATAAAGAGCCGAGGGGTTATCTTTCCTCCTGTTCAGCTGGCCGTGGTGCTGCGTAGGTCTATGCAGCAGGGAGAGATCGAACTCCCAAGGGTTGAGGTTTATCTAAACCATATGCTGACGGCTGATGGGTTGAATGGTGACGAGCGCGCCAGAGATGCAACCGTGGCAGCTCACCGTGGTGTTATCGGCGTTATTGGGGGTGGCACTCGACCACCCAGTTCTGTCCCCCTGTTGTTGTTGCTATGCCAGTCCATATCGTTAGCTCTTGCTGCACATATCGACTGCAGGATGTTGCAAACCAACCTGCTAGCACCTGGTCATGCAGATCTAGTCACTCGTAAGCTTATAATGTGCTCAAAATCATAGAGGCGTGCCCATGATGAGCGAACAAGCTGACAAGTAACCCCACACTAGATGTCGTCTATGACTTTTATGGCGAGCGACGTGAGCTATCAAAATTATCTCGCAGGATCATCAAGCTAATCTATCAAAAGTCGCAACATGCTCAGCGGACCAGAAGATAAAGCTGTTCCGGAGAACAGTCGACGGTTCCTGGGAGTTAGAAACGGAGTGGAAGGTACGCTACTGCATCCTTGGGAATGACTTAACAGCTGAACAACTGAACAAATGTTCGCAGGCACATGACGCACCATTGATTCACCTATCATTCGCTCATCCAATTCACGGGTCATTACTCGCATCCTGCTCGCATGATAGGACAGTCAGGATCTGGGAAGAACCATCGACGTCTAGCTTAAATTCTGGAGCCGTCGGTGCGAAAGAAGGGAGATGGATTGAGAAGGGGGTATTGACGGGGTCTAAGGGGAGTGTGAGATCTGTAGAATTCTCACCCCCGAATCCCTCTTTTGGACTGAGAGTCGTAAGCTACCTTCTATCCTTTTGTCAGTATAGATGATATTGACGAAATACATAGGCATCAATTTCGACCGATTCACATCTGAAGATTCACACTTCGTTAGATCCAACGCTGAATGACTGGTCGCTCGCGCACGATATCTATCTACCCAGTCTCTCTCCTCCTGGATCAACGGAGGAAGTCTCGCCATCTGAACAAACGGGATCGACAGAGCTGGCCTTTGGAGGGTGGGGACTGAGCTGGTGTAAAGAGAAATGGTGGGGGAGCGTCCTAGCCGCATTCTCTGGAACCAATCCTGTCGTCAAGGTGAGTCACCTTGATCCTCACCTTCGTTTTAATCCACCTCATCTCTGAATCAATCTGTGAAAAAATAATGACATTTGTCCAGATAATATCACTAGATCCAACCCCACATTCCCTCCTTCACCTAACTCCATCGTCTACATCCCCACTGACTTCCCTCTCATGGTCCGCATCGTGCGGAAGACCTTATCACCTCCTAGCAACAGGTGCAAGAGACGGGACAGTCCGGATATGGAAGGTGGAGCCCCCGGTGGATCGGGCGGACGGGGAGCGCGCGGACTACGCAGGGTGGAAGGGGGAATGTGTGGCCGAATTCGGGGCTGGTGGCCCAAGAGTTGGGATGGTCGATGTAAGTCGTATATGTCCGGGCGACGAAACACGGTACTAACGTGGTTGGACGACAGTGGAATGCTACTGGGACGACTTTGACAACGAGTGACGATGAAGGTGTGATTCGCATTTATAAATGTAAGTCAAGTCGTGACGGTTTGGGTCACTTCCATGAGTTGCCGCCTGCGTGGGTGATCTGACGATTGAATGGACATTAGCAACATACGCAAAGACGTGGAAACTTCTCGGGAAGATGACGGCAGAAGAACCTCAATCGGACGAGAGTCATGGTCATTGAGCGTAACGATATCAGTCGATCACGTTTGCCTAGTGTAATATCATGCATAATGTTACAACTATGAGTCCAGATCGACGCATCCCGAATACGCCAAAGTACAAGTTATGTGTCTCTAACTCAAACAATGATAGATATATGTAGATATAGTGCAATGCCCACGGACGCCCATCTATGTTTTATACATGACACAAACCTCAGCAGCTACCACCAAGCAGCTACCTACGAGGGTAACAGCTACCGGCAGCATATTCCACTTAATAAACTCTAGTGGGGTGACCACAAACCCTTTCTGTTTCAGTATCCCCCGCCATAGGAGACCTGCCAACGACGCTGAGAACCTGCACATGGCGATCAGTCACTTCCATCCGGGTTTTACTTTGTGCGGCCATGACGTGATTATACTCGGTTGCGAAAGCGATAGGTGGTAAGGGAGACTTACACAAATGAGTAAGCCCCATAGTTGCTTGCTATGGCTAGTGCGAAGATTGAACCATAGAGTGACCGGTCGGAAATTGGGGTGGTCGAGGTTGCTTGCCATTGTTGGAGGACACCTATGTCCGGCTCAAAGTTAGCGTTCAACCTGCCTGACCAGCCCAGAACGAAGAAGACGTACGAGAGAGTAAAATCGTAGCCCCAATATTCGTCCCGAATACCTACATCATGTCAATTTTTCTTCTTTTGATTTCATTACAACAATCTGACTGTCAGGAGAGGAGGAAAGAAGCAAGAGTACTACCCACATTGCATCCCAAGACCCCGACAAAGCCCATCAACCAAATACACCCCGCCATGCCTGAGACCTCTGCCCAAGCCCTCCACCAGCCACCAAAGACTCTGATCCACCCCACATGACTTAGGGCCTCGACTAGGATGAACATGGAGAATGAGAATGGGATTAGGGGGAGAGGGAGTCTCGTGATGATTCGATAAGGGGTGGGAAGGAGGGTGGTGATGCTGTAGGAATTCGTTGGGTGATTATGAGGGCTAGCGGACTCCCTGTGGAGAGAAGTACGGTTTTTCGGGGTTGGGGAGACTCCGAGCCCCCGCTCTTTGACCTTAGAGTGCCCCGAATTGGGGAGGGGAGGGGAGGAAGGCGGCAGTGAAGGTGTGGACGTGTCTCCTTGAATACTCTCCTGCCTGACACTGCCTGTGCTACCTTCTCTTCCACTCTCGGACCCCAAGACCTCCGAGGTAGCACCCAGGGATCCACTTCCACCTCGACCTACTTTCCCCTCTCGCCCTTCCCGCCCCAGCCGTCGCCTTTTCCACAGTACCAGATCATACCCACAGTCCCTAATGAGAACCAGCCCAGCAGCGGGCGCAGTGACCGTCCAAACGCCCTCGACACCCGTGAGCTGGCCACTGGCAGACAATGCCACCAAGCACACTATACAAACCACAAACACCCCCGCTCCAAAGGCCGCACCGAAGGGATCCACGAGAGCGTCCCGAGCTACCACCTTCGGAGGATCAAGTTTCGGCGGGATCATCGTGTTAGATCTGAAGAGTCCGTAACGGAGAAGTGGGAAGAGGAGTATCGCGCCCGCCAATACGGGGAGGGCTAGCCATGCTGAGTATCGTAGAAAACTGATATCGAACGCTGATGTCAGAACCAGATTGGTGGGGTTCGACGAAACCAGCGCCGCGGAGACTAGATTCGATATCTGAAACTCTGTGAAGAGGTAGGCGGTGGGCTTGGAGATACCGGCATGACTTGTGAAATACGCTAGGAAAGGTGTACCAGAGAGTATGATTGGATCGTTACCCACGACCAATCCGCAGATTGCGAAAAAGAGGTAGAAACCTATATACAAGGATCGTCCAGATTGACCACAGGTGTTGGCGACTTTGAAAGCTAGGTATCGGAGGAGACCGGTGGAATCGAGCGAGAGGGAGATATAGGCGAAGGAGAGGAAAAGAGTGAGGATGTCGTAGGGTTTTACGCCGTTTGAACCTACTATCCCGGCTCGGATGACGGAGCCTGGGATGCAGGTTGAGGCGAGGAGGAGGAGGACACTTAGGACTGGGGCCGTCTCCAAACTTAGGGGAATGGTCCATGTCCTCTGTCCATTACCGTCGGGGAAGGTAGTAGAGGTAGCATTGAGAGACGAGGAGCTAGAACGTCGAGATGTAGCACCAGATGGTACATCTGCAAGTTCGATTTCCGCATCACGAGATGATCGATCCAACAAACCAAACAAGGTGAGCACCCTCTGACCGGCTCTCGTACCTCTCTTCCCAAGAGGTATCCGGATGGGGAATATCACCAGAAAGTCTTGAGCATCAGCCGAGTCTATGATTCGCACTCACTGACGACGAAAAAGACCACCAGAGTTACGATAGACCTAGCGTCGATATCCCTTGTGGAAGGCTCGTAGGTCGTCTCTGTCATCTCGAGATATGTCTCACACCGACTTGGTTATCGGACAGTCGATGTTATCTCATGGTGTGGTCTCCCTTACGACTGCTTATCGGAGTTCCAATGTGAGATCCTATCCATGTCTGCCGGATTCATGGCAATATTATGAGAATCAAAGGGCGTCGATCATTTTATTTTATGAAACGTCATCACTTTATCCCGGGATGGAATCTGCCGCGTGGGTGGTGTGGCACGTTTCAGAATGCAGAATGCAGATTGCAGAGTATATCCTCCAGCTAGAGAGCCATATCATTCTTCGGGTAATATTCCATAACCACATCCGTCAAACACGAAGAACGCCGAGCAAGACAAGTCAAGTTGACAACTAGGATACCAAAACCATGCCAGTGAGATTTGAGGAGAAACATGGAACCTGAGACTAAGGAATTTAATTGTAGAACCGAAAATGAAAGTGTAAGAAGAAAAGAGTGATGGAAATTTGTAATAATTGACATATATCTAAAGCAAGAGGGCCATCCCACCTCTATGCCACGCCAACATCCCCTGATTCGTCATCACCCTCCAGACCAGCTAGATACAGATTGAAATCGAATCCACCGGGGTCTAACGATCCCAATCCTCCTAGACTCGAAAAGTCGAGATCCCCCTCAAAGCTGAACGCACCACTATCGGTCGACAGCTCGGACGTCGCGAAACTCAGATTGCTGTTTGGACCATTCGATAGCGATGGGAGGGAGTTGATCGAGTGCGTAGAGCCTCCAGACCCCGGATTTGGGTTCGGGATGGTTGCAGTAGGAGGGGGTGGGGGTGGAATGCCCGATTCAGTAACGGCTGACGGGGGAGATGGGGTGGGGACGTGAGCAGCAGGAGGTTCGGGTACTTGGAGGGCGTGGGTGACGGGAGATGGATGCAGCGATTTGGGTGTAGCTCCGTCCCGCTGCTAATCATCCGTCAGTACACCCGATTTTATCTGCTAAACTCACCATCATATCCTCCTTTTGAGGTTTAGGCGTTCCCTGACCCCGACCAGGCTTGGGTGTGCTACTCCTCGCCAAGGTAGTGGTCGCTGGAGACTGCGGCGGCAACATAGCTCCGCCTTTACTTTGATTGCGCTGCATTTGCTGCGTCGCAGTGATGCTAGGATTCCGAGGCGACTGACCAACCGCTTGCGCGGGCGAGGAAGCATCTGAGACGGCCATGTTCGGCGTCCGGGGTTGGAAGCCGCCAGGTGGCAGTGGACCATTCCCGTTAGCGACAGGAGGATTGCTGGGACCCCCATTCTGACCGAGCTGCTGCATAGAACGGAACTGTTGGTCTTGGTGCATCTTCTTCTCGTACTGCGTTCGAGCATCCGCTTCGTGCTGTCGTCGAACGGCGGCGGTCTGAGATCAGCTTCGCTCCTCATCTTAAGACCTACCTGAGGATCCTCTCTCATCAACTGTCCCTGGGCTTGCTGCTGAGCTTGGAACTGCTGAAGCTGCTGCTGATGTTGCACGGACTGAGGTTGGAGCTGAGCCTGTAAAAAGGCCTGCTGAGCCTGCGCCTGCGTCATTTGTTGGGGCTGAACATTTGGCGTAAACTGCAGCTGGGAGTTGGCGGGGAAAGGCGAGGGAGCAGAAGATCCAGAATTGCGACGTTGCCGTTTCCGCTCGGGAGGTGAGTTGCCACGATTACTCGTCGATGAGTCGGAGTGCTGACATTAGCTTGGCCAAAGCTGATATAACTCACCTGCATCGGAACCACATACTCGGCGCCCTGCATTCCGTTGGGCCTGCGAGATTAGTCTTGCTCGATGTATTTTAGACTCACCTCATCGGACCAGATATGACTCGTTGAGCCATAGCCTGGGCATTCGCCTGGGCTTGAGCATTCGCTTGCGCCTGAGCTTGTGCTTGTGCTTGAGCATTGGCATTCGCCTGAGCTTGCGCGTTTGCCTGAGCCTGAGCCTGAGCCTGAGCCTGAGCCTGAGCTTGAGCATTCGCCTGCGCCTGCGCCTGAGCTTGAGCATTCGCTTGAGCCTGAGCCTGCGCCTGGGCTTGAGCAGAAGCGTTCGCCTGAGCCTGAGCATTCTGCATCATCTGAGCGTTAAGCTGGAGCTGAGCCTGACCAGGCAGCTGTTGCCCAGCAGCCTGCGCCAAGGCTTTGCGAGAATGCTCCAACATGGACGCCTTGTAGTGCTGGATCAACCGATTCTGAAAATCAGCTGGGCGCAGGTCGCATAACTCACTTTATCCTCTACCGGCAAGGTATCCACCTTGTGGCCAGCCAATCCTAGCATCTGTGCGGTGTGATGCATGACCGACGGGTTGACATTGCCAATCCCGAGTGACTGATACATTTGGTTGGCCGATTGTTGCATCTGTTGGTTCTGCTGCATCTGCAGCTGTTGATGCTGGGTCATTTGCGGAGGCTGCAATTGATGCTGCTGTTGTATCATCTGCTGTTGCTGCTGCTGATGTTGTTGCTGCTGTTGCTGTTGCTGATGTTGTTGCTGCTGTTGCTGCTGTTGTTGTTGTTGCTGCTGTTGCTGCTGCTGCTGTTGTTGTTGTTGCTGCTGCTGCTGCTGCTGCTG